>JXCR01138774.1:7741-39947 GCA_002079205.1 Phalaenopsis hybrid cultivar | reverse complement strand
AAAAAGAAAAAAAAAAAAAAAAAAAAAAAAACACAGAAGCAAAGGCCACGCCGGGCAATGAACCTCAAATCACATCCTTCCAATATAGAGCAAAGCCATAAGTCGTAAAGAGCAAGCCACACAAGGCAAACCTAAAATCGAAAGGAGCATACAACATAACCTCAAGTTTATAAGATAAAGGATACTGTAAGAGGGCTGCGAGCAAAGGAACCAATAGAGAGCTGGAGATCGTAGAGAAGCGAGAGAGGAGAACAAGGGAATTTTGTGCCACTAGAGTCGAAGATCAGAGAGAAGCGAGAGAGGAGAAGGGAGCTAGGTCAAAGATGCAAAAGGGGAGCAGGGTACGTAAGAGATGTTTTAAACTGTGCGACATGCGAGAGAGGGCAACCAAGGTATATGCTAAAAAAAAAATGCTGACCGTATGGTTGAACCTGCGACCCGCGTTTAAGATAGTAAGCCCTCGCATCACAAATTCCAAAAAGCCGTAACAATGTTTTCTCACTTTGTTGTAGCAAATAAGCAATCCCAAATGCACCCGAGTACTCTAGCTTTTCTTAGAATTCGAGGGTTATTAAGGCATCTTTCAATGAAAAAATGAAATAAGGAATATATTTTTCTAATTTTAGCATTATGATATATAAATTCAATTTTCTTTTGTTTTATCAAAGGCAATTTTGTGAAAAAAAAAGAATATTTGTCCAAAAAAAAGAATATTGGTTTAGAAAAAAAAGTGGATTATGAGGACAAAGAAATTAATAGCCTATATGGGATCATACTTAAGTTTTATGCATATTTTTTAAGTTTTTTTTAAAAAATATTTTTATTTAGTCTACTTTCTACCTATATATTTTTTATATTTGAAAATAAATCAATTTATTTCAAAAATAAAAAACATCCAAATTAAACTTTAAGTGTTTTCTTTTAAATAATTTTATTTTTCCTTAAAACAAAAGTTTATGCAAAAAAATTAATAATAAAGTTGGAGATTTACTTACACAATCTAATTTTTTTTTATTTATATATGTAACACCTATATTTTGAAATTTTACATACACGTCAAATTATTTTTGCATGATAAATATATATTTATTTTTTAACAAAATATTAATATTTTTAATATGATAGGCAAGCTTTGAGTGATATATATATATATATATATAGAAAAATTTAAATATTAAACATGTATACAAAATAGTCATTGGTCCCTTCAGAAAATTACGAAAAGTCTCCCAAAATTTCCGTTTCTTCTCGCTTCGTCGGTTACATAATCCTACAGTTTCTTCAAAGCTGCCGTTGACGGTCTAAATCCGGCGCTGGGAGGTGTCTACCTCTCCACCTCGGTACGTGGTTTCGCTCGNTATATATATATATATAGAAAGTGAAATTTAAATAGTAAACATGTATATAAAATAGTCATTGGTCCCTTTAGAAAATTACGAAAAGTCTCCCAAAATTTCAGTTTCTTCTCGCTTCGTAGGTTACATAATCCTACAGTTTCTTCAAAGCTGCCGTTGACGGTCTAAATCCGGCGCTGGGTGGTGTCTACCTCTCCACCTCGGTAAGTGGTTTCGCTCTGATTTGCCGGCCTCCGGTAAGGCTAGCAGATTCGAATTCCTCTTAATCGCCCGGATCTGAAAGCTTCTTCTTTTACCGAAGGATTCTGTGTAGAAAGTAGGCAGATACTGCTGCCTCCTGTTTTCTTGGCCAAATTTCCTCTCTGCCCCATCGGAGTCTACGAAGAATGGGGGAAAACCCCGCGGTTTCGCGCTATGTGAAGCTAACGAAGGAGCACGATACGCCGATCGAGGAGATCCGTCCGGGAGAACTTAATCAGCCTGTTAGGGTTCCTCAGGTCGTTTTTTTTTTTTAANAGCACGATACGCCGATCGAGGAGATCCGTCCGGGAGAACTTAATCAGCCTGTTAGGGTTCCTCAGGTCGTTTATTTTTTTATTTTTTTATTTTTTTCCGTGTCATCTGAGCTTTTTGTGCCAATGTTTTACTCTCTTTACCGGAGATTTGTTCAGCTTCTTGAAATGGGAACACTCTCTTTGCTCGAAGTTGATGATTGCCGCTTCGAATTAGAAATGTAGCTTTTGTGCTTTTATTTGATCGGAATCTTTTAGCTTAAATTTTACTATAGATTTAATTTTTGGTCAGAAATGTAGTTTTTGTGCTTTTATCTGATCGGAATCTTTTAGCTTAAATTTTACTTGAGACTTAATTTCTTTTTTTGGAGCAGTTGGAAGTTCGTAAGTGTAATGAGTGCGGGCAGCCGCTGCCAGAAAGCTATGAACCTCCTGCTGATGAACCCTGGACAACTGGAATCTTTGGCTGTGCTGAGGACACTGATAGCTGTAAGAAGTTTCCTCACGTTGTTTTTTTTTTGTTAGTAATTGATGCTCTGAGTTTTTTTTTTTTAATCTTCTGAGGTAATGCTTGATTAAGTGATATTAGATATAATATTGCTATCTTGTTCTTGGCAATGGATTTAAAATGATCTTGGATCCCAAATTGTTCAGTGGATCATGCTTAAGGTTTAGAGCGTTAATCAGATGAAAAGAAAGAAGCTGAAAGATTTGAATACTTGTNTGAGGACACTGATAGCTGTAAGAAGTTTCCCCACGTTGTTTTTTTTTTTGTTAGTAATTGATGCTCTGAGTTATTATTATTATTTTTTTGAATCTTCTGACGTAATGCTTGGTTAAGTGATACTAGATATAATATTGCTAGCTTGTTCTTGGCAATGGATTTAAAATGTTCTCGGATCCCAAATTGTTCAGTGGATCATGCCTAAGGTTTAGAGTATTAATAAGATGAAAAGAAAGAAGCAGAAAGATTCGAATACTTGTTATTTGTTTCTTTTAAGTGGAATTCCTTGTCCTCCTTTTGATGATTATGCCCTATTTATAATTCATAGGTGAGATTTGTAAGTTACATGTTAATTCCTCAAATGAGAGTAACATTACTATATTTAAATACTCATTACACTTACACATTTGTAATTGAGCATTATTCATTACATCCTTGTAACTGATTTTTGCACCGCTAGATTCTTGTAACTCCCTTGCATTGAGCTTTGTATTTGCAACTGTTTGACCTAAATGTTTGAATTGCACTCGATTGTCCGTCATTCGGTCGTCCAACCCGAACCATTTGGTGGTCATTAATGTTATACGGTCGCCCAATTCTATGGATTCTGAATGTGAAGATACATCATCTTAGGATATGTTTATTTCATAGAGCAGAGGGTAAATCACCGTAATCCGATGAACAACCTACTCTTGGATTATGCATCTTTGATAAAAACGCTCCACCTTAGGCGACCGCTATTTTCTAAGGTCATAGTTACATGATAATTGACGCTGATGTTATCTGTGCGATGCTCATTAGATCGTTTGTTCCTTTTTGTTCGACCATCTCGCAAGAACGATCGATCTTTCCAACGAATTATCCATATTTTTATATCTCTACTATTTCTCCTCATGATTCGTGCAAGCATATATCTGATGTACATAATTAGTTTCTTGATTCTCTTATTTTTTTGAGAGTGCTAGCTGCCAAAAAGAATAAGAGAATTAAATATCTCGATTGTTCATATAATGAATATCGTTATATTTTGTGCTCCCTTGTTTTCCGTGTTTCCCTTCCCTTTTTCCCTATAAATATGTTCTAAGAGTGTTTTGTCACTTTTCCATCTTTTTTCTCTTCCTTGTGTGAGTCGATTATCAAGTCGGACGAACATGTCAGGTGCCAAAAGACCGATAAATGAGGAGGCCTTGAAGAAGGCTTTTGGATACCCCATTTCTAGGACCCGACCTGCAAGTAATGATAGAAGGAGAATATTAGACAGTTCTCGTTCACCCTTAAGAAAAAGGTGGGCGAAGAATCGCGACCGTCGGAAAAGTGGAAAGTAGATGAAAAGGGATCAGTTGGTGAAAAGAGGCTGGTCAAATCGATTCAACTAAGTAAGCAAACGACTGATAAGCTGCACTGCATAGAGGAAGTTGGTAATTTGTTGGACTTGGCACAACTCCAGGTTAGGAGGTGGAAGATGGGAAAGTATTGGACCCTTCACCGCTCCGACAGTGTTCGACTCTTCTGCTATCTTGAGTTGGAGAACCTTCGGTGGTGGTTATGCAAGCACAATCACCCGATCTCTCATTGCCCCATCCTTCAACTTCGGAGCGTACTCTGGGTGATGCTCCGCTGAGGGAAGGTGACACGCTCCATAGTTTGGCTGGTAGTGCTTCGAGGGCTGAGGCCCCATAAGTGGAGAATGCTCCTCCGCTTACGACCGAGAACACTGCTCATGGTGGTACGACTTTGTTGCATAGAGCTTCTGTTCATCGAATATAGATTGAATGATCGGTAACCTTGTAGTTCCCTTTTATTGGCTTCATCATTTATTCTTATAATATCAGGTTAATTATTGCAGAAGAAACCATGGATATTACTGGTTCTCAAACTGTGGAGGTGGCTTTTTGAATTGAGTCGGCATAACGGACCGGTCGTTTGGCTCAAGTTGCGGTAGAAAAAATTACAATCACCCCCACCCCTTACCCATTTGAACTTAACATCCCTTCCAGTTGGTCCAGAAGTGGAAACTCATGGCCAGGAGGATTCTCGTGGATCGTTGGTTTGGTGCCTAGATGAGACTGTGGACTCTTTTGCTCGGGCTGCTGACCTCCAATGAGAGACCACTGCTACTGATCTTCGAGAGGAGATGACAATCGTTTAGCCGGATATGGAGATTCTCCATGCCCAAGTTACAGAAGTAGAAATTCTCTGAGCCGAGGTAGCGGACTGGAAGCTCTCTCGGCCTAGGTGGTAGGTCTGGAAACTCTCTGTGATGATTTGGAGACTTTGAGGGATGTGTTGGCTGAATTTCGAGCGGCCAGTTCAATTTTGAACCTACGCGCCTAGGCCGAAAAAACTGAAAAATATAAATTTTGCGGGCATGCGTTGTATTAAAGTTTGATGAACCATGGTTTGGTCTTATCCGAGACTGCGGGTGGACGGGCTGTAAAATATTCCTTTTTATGAATGAAAATTATCCAAAATTTGGGCAATTATAAGTTTTTTTTTAAAATTATGTCTCCACATGACACTTATAACATAAATCAAAGTGGTGCTTCAACTTCCTAAAAAGTGTATATAAATAGACTTGAGTAGATGTTAGGAGAAAGTTGTTACATTCTTTTCACTCCATCTATTTTTTGGTCGTTTTGTTTTTGAAGTTCGATGCCCCCCAAATATTCTCCTTGGATTTTTGGTTTGGTTAGGTCTTCTAAAAGATCGATCGTTATTGACTTTGAGGTTAATTTGTTAGATGAGACTTGCGTTTATGACACAAGTGTCGTTTTAGATCAAATGGAAGCTGAAGTTCGCGCCACCAACAATTTAGGTGATGATTTGATTTTCTATCGAGATCAGTTTTGTTTCTGTCTTTGACTACCACTTTGTATGGAGCTTCGCTCGATTTTCAGTTTTATGACATCATCCCTGCTCAAGTGAAGCCAAACTCTATTATTTTCACACATGTTTTCCTTTTGGGCTGAACGGAACGGGTATCTGGTTTTCGGCTTACCCGAAAGTTTCATTTGATATATCTGGAAAACAAGATTAAAGAATGGAAGCTTTGTTTTCTGAGAGGTTCCTGTGATAATTGGGGCATTCCAACTAAGGCAAGGGTATCTCCTTTGATACCCATTTCCCCTGTCCTTCCAGAAGTAGGAAAAAGGGGAAGGATTGTTGAATCCCTCTTCTAAAAGATTGGCTAAAAGTTTACATAAATTCTGATTTGGTTGATATTAATAGGGATTGGTTTCCCCAAAATTCAGCATATGCAGGTTACACTTCGACAAATGTAGACATACTTTGGTTGGCTGGCAAGATAAACAGCTCGATGAACTCCATCCGGTCGAGTTTATCGTTACTAGCTCTTGGGCTATGCTTCCACTTATCATCTCACTTTGATTTATTTGTCCATGAGGGAAGGGTTTGCTAAATTTGAAGAGAAAGTCATAAAATATGAGCGAGCAGAGTTGGTGGCCATAAGGGGTGCTGAGGCGGATTCCAAGCAGATGAAAGCAAAGGCAAAGCTGGAGATTACTTTTGAATGGATCTCAGTGGTTCAAGAGGAGAACACTCTTCTGATGGAACAAATGTCTAGCATGACAATTGTCGAAGAGTTATTAGCTACTCAAGTGGAGTACTTGGAGACGGGTTGTAAAATTGTAACTAATGAATTCGCCTTAGTGGAAATGGTCGACCGAAGGTATTCTGACCTTGAGGAGTTCAAGAAGCTTTATGAAATTCCCTCGACTTCGGATCGGCATAGAGAATCTGTAGGTGATAATTTAGCGGACGATGTATCGTCCAACACTCTTCCGAAAGATCCATAGAGACACTTTTCTGTGTTTCTTCAACCCCTTTTCATTTTTTTAATTGAATAGACATGAATTCACATAAATGAAATATGATTTTTGTTCGACTATATTTCTTTGAAATTTTAAATGTTGTTTGACTTGTCTTTTTCGATCGCCTATCTGCTACCAAGCGTGATAAAATATTTTGGTGGTCTCTGGTGATACCAAGCGTCATGATGCTTTTTGGTTGTTTTTTGTGTGACCAAGTATTGTGATGTTTTTTGATTGTCTTTTGTATGACCAAGTGTCGTGATGCTTTTTTGTCGTCTTCTGTGCGACCAAGTGTTGCAACCTTTTTGGGTCGTCTTTTTGTAACATATTTGAGTTCCTCGAGTATTTCTTTGTCGTCGTTCCATTAGGTCAAGAATTCCGAGTGTCAAGGGGAACTTTAATAATTGTCGCGTTTGGCCAACTGTCTTGTTTGCATCTCGTGACTTCTTGTGGGTCAACTTCTAAATGTTTGCATTGATGGTGTTGTGATTCTCTTTTTCCTTTTTTTTGGGAAGCTGTCCTTTGAGCTTACACTTTAGCCTCAAGCTATCTTGTCATGGTGGGCCCTCAGCAGCTTTTGTCGAGCTTATCTTGTTGGAATTGTTGACCCACTCATCTATAAAAAAAGTGGAATTGGCTTTTACCTATTGTGCTTATGTTCAAAAGAATTTGTTAGTGGGTTGATAAAGGATGTGTGAGAGTTCAGTTGGCTCTTTGTAAAGTTGAAAGTAAAGACAACCTTTCGTCGAGCAAATTAATGGGGTTGGCATAACTCATACTTTAATTATTTTTTTCATCGGGTCCAATGTCAAAATGTGTAATATCCTCCAAGTAGGGTGTTGAACGTGACCCCAGAGGAGATGACTTATCACAGTCAACACTCCCCATGAACGGGCGTTACATCTCACTGGGAATGAAGAGCTAGCGGTACATTCCCAGGGAATGCAATATGTTCGTTTGATAGTTTGTTGTGAGAAATGTTTCAACTCCTTCCCATTATAGATGAAAGGGGATGACTTATAAGCCTTATGGCAGCAAGTATTCATTTCCGCGCTCTCTCTTGCTTCTCAAGGTGGGAGAATATAAACACGGGGAGAACGAGGAAGAGGAATCCGGGGTTCTTGGCGAGGCCTCTTCGACCGAGTTTCAACACAGAGACTTTGCTTCCTTCGTCAGTTTTTTCTTGTTTTAAAAGTTTTGTGAATGGTGTATTTTTTGCACATACTATCCTTTGGATGTTTTATACCTTTAACTGAGATAAATAAAATATTTTATTTAACAACATAATGTCTCTCAGATATAATTACAGATACAAAGTAAAACTTTTTGTTTACGAAATTTTTTTTTTAGGTTGTCTCCACTCCACGTCCGTGGGATGATTTTTCCCGTTTATTTTTTTAATTTATACGCATCAGGGGCGACCTGCTGATTGATGATGAATGGATCGGTCCATGTTTGATCTAGCTTGCCGACCGACTGACTTCTAACAGACGGATGTCTTCTTTAAAACTAAATCACCCACAGAGAATGTCTTTTCCCATACATTTTTGTTATATTATCGTGTTGTTCTTTTCATCTCCTCCTGTCGTAGAGCAACATTTGTTCGAATTTTCTCAAGCATATCTAGAGCGAGTGAGTCTCTTTTTCCATTCTTACTTTGCCAATTGTTAAGCTCCCTTCGCCAAAAGACTTTACGATGATAACTCTTTGACCGTGATGATTATATTCAATCTGTACCATAACTTCCATTCCGTGAGAAAGCATATATGGCATTTGATTATATGGCATTTGATTGGTTGATTTCGTTGGTGTGGTTCAGATTACCTAAAGGATTGCGGAAAGCTTATCTGCCCACTTACCTTTTGCACATTCGACCTTCTTTCTTAATAAGTTTAGTATGATCTTGTTCGCGGCTTCAGCTTGACCATTAGTTCGTGGGTGGTGTACGGATGAGAATTTTAAATTGATTCCCTGGTTTTGGCAGAAGTTTTTGACTACCTGATAAGCAAATTGAGTTTTATTTTTTGTAATAAGCATTAGAGGTAATTCATAACGACAAATTATATCCATCTTGATAAAATTCCAGACTACACATGCTGTGATCTGAGCGCGTGCTTTAGCTTCTATCCACTTAGAAAAATAATTCACAGCTACTAAAAGGAACCTTCTTTGTCCTGTGCAAGGTAGGAACGAGCCAAGGATGTCTAACCTTCATACGGCAAGGATGTCTAACCTTCATACGACAACGAGCTAGGGGCTGACAATGGCTTGTAACTTTTGGGTTGGTGTTGTAGTGGAACATATTTTTGACATTGTTCACACCACCTTCATACGGCAAGGATGTCAAACCTTCATACGACAACGAGCTAGGGGCTGACAATGGCTTGTAACTTTTGGGTTGGTGTTGTAGTGGAACATATTTTTGACATTGTTCACGCCATCGGGAAAATTGCTTTGCATCTTTTAAGAGAGCCGACCAAAAATAAACTTGTCTTTGCACCTAATGAGACAATGCCTTACCTCCTGAATGGCTTCCGCATTCACCCGAATATATTTCTCGGAGGATGTCTTCCGCTTCTTTTTCTTTGACGCATCTTAAGTGCAAGAAAGTAGTTGACCTTCGGAATTACGTGTTTGCATTGACAAGATATTGAGTGGCCTTGAACTTGAATCTTCATGGTTCAGTTACTGTTTTATGAATTTTTCCCATTTTAAAGTAATGAATGTGAGGGTCTACCGAACTCTTTTCATCATTTGCTTTCATTTTCAGACTTCAAGTTCTTTGATGGATGGCCGAAGTAACTTTTGGGGCGCTCTATTCCTTTATACTCGTTTCTTTTGACAGAAGGTCTGCCACTTGATTTTCCTCACGTCCTATGCATTTAATGCGGCAACTTACAAACTTTTTTATTTCTACCTTAACTTTATTCAAGTATCGGACCATTATTTCATCTCTGACTTCAAATTTCTCATTAACCTAGCTGACAACCAATTGAGAGTCGGACCTCACAATTAAATGTTGTGCACCCACTTCTTGAGCTGACTAAAGCCCAACTATTAAAGCCTCGTACGCTGCTTTTTTATTTGTTACTGAAAATTCAAGGATAACTGTATGATTAATATGTTCTCTGGCCGGACTACTTAAAACCAGTCCAATTCCTGCTTTTAGTTGAGGGTCCAGGTCTATATTCCGGCTTCATGTTGTTCGCTCGTTTCCGAGAAATCCTCCATAGCTTGAGCTTTAATTGTGGTTCGTGAGATGTAACAAGGTAATATTCGCTGAGCTTCACGGACCACTTTAAAAGTCAACCAAAATGCTCGACCGAGTGAGTTTAGTGGATGCTCGATGATCACCTTAATCAGACGAGTCTGAAAGTACAGTCGGAGCCTGCTTGCGGAAACAACAAGAGCTAACATTAGTTTATCCATGAGACAACACTCTTGCAATTAGTATATTCATTGTTTTGTTAATAAATCAATGTAGTTGTCAATTTTGTTGCAGATAGGTTTGGATACATTTCTCTTAAATAATAAGGCCTTCCTGCTAGTAGCTTTATGTCAGTACAACAAGCAACCCAGTATTTTATCTGAATAAAATGAATATCAAACGTAAACATGTTATAAAATAATTCAAATTATGAGCACAATGATTTCACAAAATAACTACACTAGCTTTTTTTAAATTATACAATACATTATATTGCCACAAAGGAGAACCTAGAATATTAGACTTATAGCCAAGTCAGAAAATAGTGATAACACGGATGACATAAAGATATATTTAATTTAAGCCTGAAGCATCTATTTATCTCTTTTCATTAGTGTTAAATTATTATTATTATTGTTTACGGTTGTGTCGTTAATTGCAAGAGTGAAGTCTGTAGAAATACTCTCTATGCTACCTGTATTTATGAGACACTCCCATCGAGATTGGAGCATATCAGTCTAATTTCTTTTTCAATATTTCAGCATTGTTTACATTTTAAGCTCGTTTTTTATTCGGCATAAAGCCTCAAAAACATTGGATCATTGGAAGCCATTTTTTTGTCCTAATGTTTGTTGAGCTGGCAAAGAGTTCTCATTCATGACCAATGTCAGAGAGTATAAAATCGTCTTTTAAGATTTATCTCTCAGCATCTATTATTTTATTTTTTATGTCATTCTTCATAGCACGACTGACTTGCTAATTGCATTTGTCTTAATGACTATTCCTTGTACAAATATTTTTAAATGTCACATTTGCGGAATAAGTTCTTTCAAAATCAAGTCATTTTGGGATTTTCTTATAGGAGATTAAAAGTTATTAAAGAATATTATGGTATGTTTGATGCATGGTTTGAAAAGTGAGCTCGAATAAATACTTGAACTTTTATTATATCATAGCATAGTTCATTATTGTTGCAACTGTTTATCCTAACTACAATTATAATTATTAGCTAACTAGTATAATGTATGAAGTTGGACTTCATATTGTTGATTTACGGCCCGTTTGCGCCTCACCGTTTGGAAAACACGTTTCGGTAGTTTTTCCGAAAACACAGTTGGGTTTTTATACTAAACGCAGGCCGCGAGTCTAACCCCGCGGGCCACCCGAGAGCCGTGTTTCAAGATAAGTTGCTTATCTGGATAAACATTAGCTGCTCTAAACACATCCTTAGTCATGATGACAGCTTTAAAATACGATGCACTTGATTTTCAATTTAGTATATTGGAAATTATTCTCATAGTTCTTTTGTAGAGCATCATTCACTCCAATGCAGAAATTGTTTCATTGGCGGCCCACTAAGGATCATATATGTTGCTCCAGTTGCCTTTGTGTTCTTGAAGTGTTTTTGGATCTACTAATTTTTCTTAACAACATATTATGAGCTAGAATTATCTTAACATACTAATTTTTCTTATAGAAAATTCTTAATAGCTATGAACAAAGCAGTATATTCTTACTATAAATGATAAAAATAAATAGAGATATATGTGTAAAATATTGATTTTAGCAGAAATAAATTTTAGTTATTGTAATGAAGATTATATATGACAGTTTATGAATAATTAAGAATATCTATCACATCTTTGCTGTAAACCTTAACAAAAAGATTTTGAAAGTCGGACTGGCCATTGAACGTTTAACCAGAATTAAACCGGATGACGTAATAAATATTAAAATTATTTTAAGATGTTTTTAGTGTGCAGTAATATAAATATGTGATAACTATCTGACAAAATGAAACAAAACTTGAGCACAAATAAAATCTTTAATAATTACAAATTTAAAATTTGATATAAAATTCATCAAGATATAATTATATATGTTTTATACATAAATAAACACACACAAGAAAAATTAAATATAATATATATGTATAAATATAAAAATAAATTTTAGTAAGCCTAAAATTTGTTCAAATAGTATGTTAATAATAATTTAAAAAAAAGTTTGTAATATTAAAAAAGAAAAAATAAAAAATTAATTATAATATTCTTAAGGTTTGCATCCCGTTTAATATTTTCAAAACCCAATTCTCAGTCTAACTCTTATTTTTGCATTCTAACTCATATATTAACTCATAATTTTTTATTCTCCGATTATAGATGAGCCTTAGTATTTCCCTGTTTGTATAGAAAAAAAAAGAATTTTATAGTTTAAGTTCCCAAGTCATCTAAGTTGTGGATATGTGATGGATTAGTTTGATTAAACTCGTGTTAATTAGATTTAATATTTTCATAATTATTAGTTTAACTTAATATATAATTTATAGAATTATATTTTATATGAAAGATTTTTACCATTTATTTTTAAATTTTATGTGATTCTAAAGGGAATTTGTGCCAGTGTGTTCTCTATAACCGGGACCAGTTCACTGGTTTGCTTGTTCGATCATTGGTTCACACTGATTTTAATTATTTTGCTCTGAAAACAATTCTTGTTTAACTATCAAAGTTAATTAATCTCTTTACGTTCTTTCATTCACTAATTTGTATAATAAAAGCTGATTATTCTACAAACTCAAGAATCTTAAGTTCAAAAATATTATTTAAATTAGTGGGATGTCATTAATACATAAACATTTATAACTCTTTTTTTATAATACTCTTATTTAACAATCAATAAAATACTTCATGACTCATTATTTTATTTCTAGCTTCATTTTTCAAAATAGCATTTTGAATTTTTATTTTTTTTTCTGGATGCCTTGATTTTAACTCAAACCTAGTATTCTCATTGTTAACCAACTAATTTGATCTGAGTTTACATATCTTTTTTCTCACCCTAAATATTTTATATATTCCATGTCTGTTTACTTTGTATCTACCAGTTATTACAAATCATAAAAAATTGCAATAAAAAAATTGCAATAAAAAAGAGTTTCAGGCAGAACATTATGAATAGCATGACAATTTCTAAGTAAAATAATTCGGGCTCATAGAACTGAGAATTATATAACAAATTTATTAGTAACCAAGATGCTGAAGTTCATTATGAAGAGAAATAGCAAATATTAATTCTGCACGCTTATGTCTATTATGCCTCCAGAATAGTTTGCCAAAGGAAAATATACGAATGGCTTGTTTTGTAGAACCAGCTTACGGAGAAGTTAACCTAAAATTAAAGAAATAAAATCTTTGCTACTTTAAGGCAGCATGATTGTAACATGTACCAAAATAAATTAAGCAACCCAATGTTTCCCAACCTTAAAATGTTGCCAGTTAATATTCCGATAAATATTAACAGGATACCATGGTTTACAAACCCTCATGAAAGAGGAGTGCAGGTGTTATNCCAATGTTTCCCAACCTTAAAATGTTGCTAGTTAATATTCCTATAAATATTAACAGGATACCATGGTTTACAAACCCTCATGAAAAGAGGAGTGCAGGTGTTACATGAAACACTGCATGATGAAATGCTTGAAACGATAAACACAAGATAGAATGATGATGTGAAAAAGAAACAACATTAGCTTTCCAAGCATTTAGAGAGAGAGAGAGAGAGAGAGAGAGAGAGAGAGAGAGGGAGGGAGAGAGTAGTTTGTGAAATTTGGTTAAAAGCAACCAAATAAAGGCTTTCCACATCGTATATACCCAATTGAAAGCTATTAATGCGAAGCTACACACTATGGGGACATGATTTTTGGACACGAAGTAGCATCAAGAATTTGGGTTTTNAGATGTGTATAAGAGAGAGGAGAGAGAGAGAGAGAGAGAGAGAGAGAGAGAGAGAGAGAGAGAGAGTAGTTTGTGAAATTTGGTTAAAAGCAACCAAATAGAGGCTTTCCACATCATATATATCCAATTGAAAGCTATTAATGCGAAGCTACACACTATGGGGGCATGATTTTTGGACACGAAGTAGCATCAAGAATTTGGATTTTTTTCCTTCCTTCTATTGCTGCTTTTTTACTGGACTAAAATTCTTTAGTAGATGAACTACTCCGGATATTTCGTCATATTTAAAAAATGAAAAATAGTAGATGAAACTCTTGGTTTGTTGCTACTGATTTTCTTATTTTATAATAGTGCATATGTGACGATCTGACCCGGGGCTTGGAATTAACCAAGAAGGGAACGAACGGTTGGATGGTGGAAATTTAATTTTTTATATTCAGTTAATATTTAACACGTGAAAGAGCCATTACTCGAGGAAGTTATAACATACTTCAGTGACGCCCTCGCAAAACATTAGCTCCATATCATTCTTTTTGTACTCATAAAGAAGTTTTTGTCTCTTCTTAGATCACTACCCTTCATTTGTTGTGGAGCATTCTTAGAGTTGCTTTGGAGTGATTTTCTTATTAGCTACTTGAAGTGATTTTGAACGCTTGAGCAGTGTTATTGAAGGCCCTAGGCACTCGGGCATAGGGCTTGCAAGCATCCTAGTTGAACATTATTAGCAAGGTCATCTAAAAGTAAGATTTTTAGCAATGTGTTTAGCCTCATGTTGACTTAAAAGTTCGNTAGTAGATGAAACTCTTGGTTTGTTGCTACTGATTTCCTTATTTTATAATAGTGCATATGTCACGATCCGACTCAGGGCTTGGAATTAACCAAGAAGGGAACGGACTGTTGGATGGTGGAAATTTAATTTTTTCTATTCAGTTAATATTTAACAGGTGAAAGAGCCATTACTCGAGGACGTTATAACATACTTCAGTGATGCCCTCGCAAAACATTAGCTCCATATCATTCTTTTTGTACTCATAAAGAAGTTTTTGTCTCTTCTTAGATCACTACCCTTCATTTGTTGCGGAGCATTCTTAGAGTTGCTTTAGAGTGATTTTCTATTAGATACTTGAAGTGATTTTTAACGCTTGAACAGTGTTATTGAAGGCCCTAGGCACTCGGGCATAGGGCTTGCAAGCATCCTAGTTGAACAGTATTAGCAAGGTCATCTAAAAGTAAGATTTTTAGCAATGTGGTTAACCTCGTCTTGACTTAAAAGTTCGGTGCTAAAACTTCATATGTCGAATGTGAAATTTTTTTGGGATATGCTATGAAAAAAAGGTTTATCAAGTTTTTTGATAGACAAGAATACATGCTAGGCAATAAGTTAGATAAAATGTAGGTATAAGAGCTTTAAGTTCCGGAGAGATGAAGAAGAATGAGAACGAGGAAATGAAGGTTGAGATAAATGGCTAGAAATCTAGTGTAGAGAAGAAATCATTTTTGGTAATAAAGATGAATAAATGACAACAACATTATATTATCCTTCTATTGTACATGCTACAAATAAGTAAAGTTACAAAATAGTCTCCTGGCTGTTCAAATGTGGTCATTTTGGTCCCAGAGTCTATAAAGGTTTCAAAATAGTTCCTAGAATTTTTAAATTGGCGCTGAAATAATTCTTTGAGGGGATTATTTTAGCCCATATTAAGGTAGTCTAGGACTAAATTGACATTTATATACACTCTGGGATTAAAATGATTTCGTGCTAAGGGTCGCGAGATCATTATGACACTTATATACTTCTTTAGAAAAATTGTCACCTCGAATTTTGAACTTGGAATAAAATGATGCTTGAAAATTTAGAGTTTTCTCTTTTTAAAAATTGTGATGATTATCACTTGCCTCTTGAACTTTTTATTTTTTAGTCTCTATTGATGTTGAGAGCATCTAATTTTTTTGACAAAACTGCATGTAAGATGCATTTAATCTGTAATGTTGGTCACAATTTGCTATTCACCGATTTGTTTATGTTTTTTATTTCGTTATATTTTTTTTAGCTTTCCTTTTTTCCTCTTATTTAATAAAATATGGTAAGGTATTTCTTAAACTTACATTGATACGTGTATTATACCAATTTTGCTGTATAATTTAGAATTGAAAATGTAGTTCATATGAGTAAACATAAAAATATAAATCATGTTTATTGTCAAAATTCATTCTCGACACCAGAAAGTATTTATTATTATATGGTGCATAATACATAATAATATATGCTTTTGAAGTTTCAAATCATGCTTGTTCCATACGTTTAAAATGATGCAAAAATATAATTTTTTCTCTTTTTTTGAATTACTGATATATCTATCATAAGAGTATAATATACAGATTTGTAAGGCTAAGCCTGAAGTGATACATGAGAACATGACCCATTTTTTTAGGAAGATTTACATACATATCACTCAATTCTTATGTGTTTATAGATCTAATATGTAAACATCAGTTTTTACATACATGCCACCTTACCTATGCATGAAAAGGTGCATTTCTCTTTTCAGAAGTTAACATGGTGGTATTTTTGATGTGATAGGAAAGATTTGTGTGGTATAAATGTAAAAAGCAAAGTTTAGGTGTTTGATATGTAAATACATAAGAATTGGATGGCTGTCCTTGCCATAGTTTACAAAGTAATATTAGGTGTCTGTCTAGTTTAATATTATTCAGCTGTCCTGTCTGTTCTTTAAAGGCAAGGCAAACATGCTATGTAGACGTTAAATTAATAAATCAGCGTCAGGAAATTNTTAACTCATAATTTTTCATTCTCCGATTATAGATGAGCCTTAGTATTTCCCTGTTTGTATAGANCACAAATAAAATCTTTAATAATTACAAATTTAAAATTTGATATAAAATTCATCAAGATATAATTATATATGTATTATAAATAAATAAACACTCATAAAAAAATTAAATATAATATATATGTATAAATATAAAAATAAATTTTAGTAAGCCTAAAATTTGTACAAATAGTATGTTAATAATAATTAAAAAAAAAGTTTATAATATTATAAAAGAAAAAATAAAAAATTAATTATAATATTCTTAAGGTTTGCATCCCGTTTAATATTTTCAAAACCCAATTCTCAGTCTAACTCTTATTTTTGCAGTCTAACTCATATATTAACTCATAATTTTTCATTCTCCGATTATAGATGAGCCTTAGTATTTCCCTGTTTGTATAGAAAAAAAAAAGCATTTTATAGTTTAAGTTCCTAAGTCATCTAAGTTGTGGATATGTGATGGATTAGTTTGATTAAACTCGTGTTAATTAGATTTAATATTTTAAAATTCATAATTATTAGTTTAACTTAATATATAATTTATAGAATTATATTTTATATGAAAGATTTTTACCATTTATTTTTAAATTTTATGTGATTCTAAAGGGAATTTGTGCCAGTGTGTTCTCTATAACCGGGACCAGTTCACTGGTTTGCTTGTTCGATCATTGGTTCACACTGATTTTAATTATTTTGATCTGAAAACAATTCTTGTTTGACTATCAAAGTTAATTAATCTCTTTACCTTCTTTCATTCACTAATTTGTATAATAAAAGCTGATTATTCTACAAACACAAGAATCTTAAGTCCAAAAATATTATTTAAATTACTGGGATGTCATTAATACATAAACATTTATAACTCCTTTTTTATAATACTCTTATTTAACAATCAATAAAATACTTCATGACTCATTATTTTATTTCTAGCTTCATTTTTCAAAATAGCATTTTGAATTTTTATTTTTTTCTCGATGCCTTGATTTTAACTACAAACCTAGTATTCTCATTGTTAACCAACTAATTTGATCTGATCATCTTTTTTCTCACCCTAAATATTTTATATATTCCATTTCTGTTTACTTTGTATCTAACAGTTATTACAAATCATCAAAAATCGCAATAAAAAAGAGTTTCAGGCAGAACATTATGAATAGCATGACAATTTCTAAGTAAAATAATTTGGGCTCATAGAACTGAATTATATAAGAAATTTATCAGTAGNCATTGTTAACCAACTAATTTGATCTGAGTTTACATATCTTTTTTCTCACCCTAAATATTTTATATATTCCATTTCTGTTTACTTTGTATCTACCAGTTATTACAAATCATAAAAAATTGCAATAAAAAAGAGTTTCAGGCAGAACATTATGAATAGCATGACAATTTCTAAGTAAAATAATTCGGGCTCATAGAACTGAATTATATAACAAATTTATCAGTAACCGAGATGCTGAAGTTCATTATGAAGAGAAATAGCAAATATAAATTCTACACGCCTATGTCTATTATGCCTCCAGAATAGTTTGCTAAAGGAAAATATACGAATGGCTTGTTTTGTAGAACCAGCTTACAGAGAAGTTAATCTAAAATTAAAGAAATAAAATCTTTGCTACTTTAAGGCAGCATGATTATAACATTTACCAAAATAAATTAAGCAACCCAATGTTTCCCAACCTTAAAATGTTGCTAGTTAATATTCCTATAAATATTAACAGGATACCATGGTTTACAGACCCTCATGAAAAGAGGAGTGCAGGTGTTATATGAAATGCTGCATGATGAAATGCTTGAAACGATAAACACAAGATAGAATGATGATGTGAAAAAGAAACAACATTAGCTTTCCAAGCATTTAGAGAGAGAGAAAGAGAGAGAGAGAGAGAGAGAGTAGTTTGTGAAATTTGGTTAAAAGCAACCAAATAAAGGCTTTCCACATCATATATACCCAATTGAAAGCTATTAATGCGAAGCTACACACTATGGGGGCATGATTTTTGGACACGAAATAACATCAAGAATTTGTGTTTTTTTCCTTCCTTCTATTGCTGCTTTTTTACTGGACTAAAATTCTTTAGTAGATGAACTACTCCGGATATTTCGTCATATTTAAAAAATGAAAAATAGTAGATGAAACTCTTGGTTTGTTGCTACTGATTTCCTTATTTTATAATAGTGCATATGTCACGATCCGACCCGGGGCTTGGAATTAACCAAGAAGGGAACGAACGGTTGGATGGTGGAAATTTAATTTTTTATATTCAGTTAATATTTAACACGTGAAAGAGCCATTACTCGAGGACGTTATAACATACTTCAGTGACGCCCTCGCAAAACATTAGCTCCATATCATTCTTTTTGTACTCATAAAGAAGTTTTTGTCTCTTCTTAGATCACTACCCTTCATTTGTTGTGGAGCATTCTTAGAGTTGCTTTGGAGTGATTTTCTTATTAGATACTTGAAGTGATTTTGAACGCTTGAGCAGTGTTATTGAAGGCCCTAGGCACTCGGGCATAGGGCTTGCATGCATCCTAGTTGAACATTATTAGCAAGGTCATCTAAAAGTAAGATTTTTGGCAATGTGTTTAGCCTCATGTTGACTTAAAAGTTCAGTGCTAAAACTTCAAATGTCGAATGTGAAATTTTTTTGGGAGATAATTTGACACGATATGCTATGTAAAAAAGGTATATCAAGTTTTTTGATAGACAAGAATACATGCTAGGCAATAAGTTAGATAAAATGTACGTATAAGAGCTTCAAGTTCCGGAATGAGAACGAGGAAATGAAGGGTGAGATAAAGGGCTAGAAATCTAGTGTAGAGAAGAAACCATTTTTGGTAATAAAGATGAATAAATGACAACAACATTATATCATCCTTCTATTTTACATGCTACAAATAAGTAAAGTTCCAAAATAGTCTCCTGGCTGTTTAAATGTGGTCATTTTGGTCCCAGAGTCTAAAGGTTTCAAAATAGTTCCTAGAATTTTTAAATTGGAGCTGAAATAATTCTCTGAGGGGATTATTTTAGCCCATATTAAGAGAGTCTGGGACTAAATTGACACTTATATACACTCTGGGATTAAAATGACTCAGTGCTAAGAGTCACAAGATCATTTTGACACTTTTATACTTGTTTAGAAAAATTGTCGCCTAGAATTTTGAACTTCGAATAAAATGATGCTTGAAAATTTACAGTATTCTCTTTTTAATAATTGTGATGATTATCACTTACCTCTTGAACTTTTTATTTTTTAGTCTCTATTGTTGTTGAGGGCATCTAATTTTTTTGACAAAACTACATGTAAGATGCATTTAATCTGTAATGTTGGTCACAATTTACTATTCACCGAGTTGTTTATGCTTTTTATTTCGTTATATTTTTTTAGCTTTCCTTTTTTCCTCTTATTTAATAAAATATGGTAAGGTATTATTAAACTTACTTTGATACATGTGTATTATACCAATTTTACTGTATAATTTAGAATTGAAAATATAGTTCATATGAATAAACATAAAAATATAAATCATGTTTATTGTCAAAATTCATTCTCGACACCAGAAAGTATTTATTATTATATGGTGCATAATACATAATAATATATGCTTTTGAAGATTCAAATCATGCTTGTTCCATACGTTTAAAATGATGCAAAAATATAATTTTTCTTTTACTTTTTTGAATTACTCATATATCTATCATAAGAGTATAATATACAGATTTGTAAGGCTAAGCTTGAAGTGATACATGAGAACAGGACCCATTTTTTTAGGACGATTTACATACATATCACTCAATTCTTATGTGTTTATAGATCCAATATGTAAACATCAGTTTTTACATACATGCCGCCTTACCTATCCATGAAAAGGTGCATTTCTCTTTTCAGAAGTTAAAATGGTAGTATTTTTGATGTGATAGGAAAGATTTGTGTGGTATAAATGTAAAAAGCAAAGTTTAGGTGTTTGATATGTAAATACATAAGAATTGGATGGCTGTCCTTGCCATAGTTTACAAAGTAATATTAGGTGTCTGTCTAGTTTAATATTATTTAGCTGTCCTGTCTGTTCTTTAAAGGCAAGGTAAACATGCTATGCAGACGTTAAATTAATAAATCAGCGTCAGGAAATCTGTTTATAAATATTGAAATCTCCATGTATATTTGTACTTTAGAAGAAAAATATTGTGTAGCTGTTGATGCATGGCCAAAATAAAATGATAGCTACGGCATTATGAAGTTTTAAAATTCTAGGTCCAAAAGTACAAAATAAAACAAATATGTTTGACTCTTGATTAAAATTATGTTAGAAGAAAGCACTCTTGCTGCTTTTGAGCTTTTGCCCAATCAGGGAAGAAGAAAAGGAAATAAGATTTGATAGTAAAATCCCCTCAGTATTCTAGTTTTGCCATGTTGGAGAAGAAAACAACAACAACAACAACAACAACAACGACAACAACAAAGCCTTAATCCCACTACGTGGGGTCGGCTACATGAATCCTTTTTCTCCATTGCGTCCTATTTAGTGTCATATTTTCATTTAGTTCTAATAAATTAAGATCATTTTTTATACAAAAAATTGTAGGGGGGGAAGGAAAAAAAAAGGATTTACATACATACCACTCAATTCCTATGTATTTACATATCTAAACTTTTTAACTTTTTTACATACATACCACCTTATGTATGAAAATGTATATTTCACTTTTTAAAAGTTAAAATGGTGTCACTTTTGATGTGCTATGAAAGATTTGAGTGGTATACCTGTAAAAGGCAAAGTTTAGGTGTTAGATATACAAACACTTAGGAATTGGGTGCTATGCATGTAAATGCGCTAAAAGTTAACCGAAGATGGGTTCTGAACTTGGGCCATATGGTTACAAAATAATAAGTTTTTCTGGCCTCTAGATTTCATTAGATAGGATATAGATAAAATTGATTATTTGGAGAAGCCCAGAAATCAGACGTAATAACATGGCACAACGTTGAACTATCAGTAAACCAATTGGCTCCAAATCTGCATCTTTAGCAATATATTAGTTGCATTCCTATCGTTCTTCTTCCACAAGAATTGTCTTCAAAATTCCTCCCATATATGTATTGTGGTGTTATAGAACAAATTTTTGACCATATATGATTGCTTATGTACACTACTGGAAAATAAAATGTACAAATAATTTCTCAGCATCCTACTTTTCTTGTTCATTATTTTTAAGGGCATTTACATACTTTCCGCACAATTCTCATGTATTTACATATCTAACACTTAAATTTTACTTTTTACATTTATACTACCCAAATCTCTTATATTACATAAAAAATCATTATTTTAATTTTTGAAAAGTGAAATACACCTTTTTTTTTTTTTGCATAGAAAAGTTCGCATATGTTTAAAAATGGAAGTTTGGGCGACAGATTTGTAATACATATGAATTAAGTGATATGCATGTAAATCTTCCTTTTTTTATGTATGGTAGGTTAAACTCGCATTTTGTTCATGGTTTTCTTGATACATGGATCGGATCTTGGCTTAGTTATTTATGCCTACATTTCTGTACTTCAGGTCATGTGTTTTGAATATTTACTCTTTTATTGGACTTGTTATTTTTTGGGGAAAAGATAAGCGTTGTCCATTGCTCTGGTATCAAAGTGTTTGTCCATTTCTCTGTCTCTTTCTGTAACTGGTCTTTCACCTAACTTTAATACATAATATCTGGTGAAAAGTTATTATCTTTTAGGAAGATTTACATTCATACCACTCAATTCTTATGTATTTACATATGTAACTTAAAAAAAAAAAACATATCAAACTTCTAAAATTCAAGTTTTACGTATATGCTACCTTACCTCTGTATGAAAAGGTCTATTTTAACTTTTAAAAGTTAATATTGTGATATTTTTTATGTGATATGAAAGATTTAGTTGTCATAAATGTAAAAAAGTAAAGTTGTGCTAGATATGTAAATACATAGGAATTGGGTTGTATGTATGTCTGTAAATCTCCCTATCTATTAAAAAAAAGATTTTTTTGATAATATTTCTTGCTGTATTACCCGGGGAAGTCAAACATGGGAAATTTACATACATACCACACATTTCAAATCCTTTTAAAACTTTGGGAGTTGAATATGTAAACACATAAGAATTATGTGGTTTGTATGTAAATGCCCCTAGAAACATTTACGTGAACTAAAACAGAATTGATGTTGTGCTTGGATAGGCTTGACTGGGTTGTTTTGCCCGTGCGTACTGTTTGGTCGTAATGTGGAGAGGATTAAAGAAGATGTTTCATGGAGACAACCATGCATATTGCATGCTATCTGCATCGAAGGCGGCATTGTGCTTGCAGCTGCTACAGCGATGTTCCACGGCGTTGATCCTCGAACCTCTTTTCTCATTGGGGAAGGACTCTTGTTTGGTTGGTGGATGTGTGGTATATACACCGGTATATTTCGGCAGTCGTTACAGAAGAAATATCATCTGAAGGTCTCTCTCTCTCTCTCTCTCACACACACACACACACACACACAATCTCTCATGACCACCATTGCTTTGAATGAACAATTGTTAAGAGTTTTATTGAGGGGTGTAATTGAGTCAAGCTGATTCATGAGCTAGCTCGAGCTCATCTCGATGAGAAAATTTTTTGTCCGGACTCTTGACGTAGCTCTATATGCGGACTCCAATAATATGCCGCCACTTGTGTTACATGGTTATTTCAGGGTTATTGAAGTGTAATTGCGGATACTATTTTGGGATTATTTCAGGGTTATCAAAGAGAAACATATATATTTCACTTCAATAACCCAAAAATAGATTCCACTTCAATAACCCCAAAATAACATCGTGGAGTTTATTTCGGTATTATTTTTAAGTTATTGAAGTGTAATATATGAATTTCTCTTCAATAACCTAGAAATAACCCCAAAATAAACTCAATGATGTTATTTCAGGGAGGTTATGCTGAGTTAATAAAGTAGAACCGTCGAGGTTATTCAGGATTATTTCGAGGTTATTTCAGGGTTATTGTGGAGTCCGTGTTTCCACTTTAATATTTTTTAGGTGAGACCGATATAACACATATGACGGTATATTACTGGGAGTGCGCATATAGAGCTACGTCTAGAGTCCGGATAAAAATTTTTTCCCATCTCAATAAATGACTCACGAGGTGAGCTGGATGCCCTAACAAATTAACAAGGACTTGCTTGTTCGTTTGTGAAATGACTAGTTTAAAAATAATTAATATAAAATATATTCAAAATATATTAAAATTCAAGACTTTACTTTTAATTAAAAAAAAATGTTTAAATATCAAACTTGAGATGTTAGATAGAATTTTGTGGTATGTATGTAAATCCTCCATATGTTTTTAATATTCTCACTCCTTGACATATTGATCTGATGGTTTGCAGAACTCTCCATGCGATCCCTGCATGACCCATTGCTGCTTCCACCTGTGCGCGAACTGTCAGGAACACAGGGAGATGAAGGCGCGCCTATCTGAAGCCACCATAACTCCGATGACGGTCGTCAACCCGCCCCCCATTCAAGAAATGAGCGCGGATCAGAGTCATGATTCTGTAGCTGCTTCCGTTGCTGGCGGTTCACAGAATCATCATTCGACCAGTTTGGAGATGCAGGCTTTGTGAGAATTGCCTTTTAGGGTTTTCTTTACAGACTAAGAGAAAGGATTTGGTATTTTGATATAAAATGAGATGTTGATTATTATTATTAATAATATTATTTGTAGGTTTTTTTNGGCGCGCCTATCTGAAGCCACCATAACTCCGATGACGGTCGTCAACCCGCCCCCCATTCAAGAAATGAGCGCGGATCAGAGTCATGATTCTGTAGCTGCTTCCGTTGCTGGCGGTTCACAGAATCATCATTCGACCAGTTTGGAGATGCAGGCTTTGTGAGAATTGCCTTTTAGGGTTTTCTTTACAGACTAAGAGAAAGGATTTGGTATTTTTGTTTCTTGTTTGATATAAAATGAGATATTGATTATTATTATTATTATTAATATTATTTGTAGGTTTTTTAATTGTATTTCTTCAGCTATATATTCTATTTCTTGGTTCTCCCTAAGATTATGAAGTTATACAATGGATATTTTAAATGGAAATTTTATGTTGATTTTTTTTTTTTTAAATTTGGTGATTAGTATTTGATATATGGATGAAGGTTGGGGTGATTATGGATGTAAATGTGTCAAGTTTACTCTTTTGTTGGCTCACATGGCTAGATAAAGTTAGTCATATTGGNATTTCTTGGTTCTCCCTAAGATTATGAAGTTATACAATGGATATTTTAAATGGAAATTTTATGTTGATTTTTATTTTTCTTAATTTGGTGATTAGTATTTGATATATGGATGAAGGTTGGAGTGATTATGGATGTAAATGTGTCAAGTTTACTCTTTTGTTGGCTCACATAAAGTTAGTCATATTGGAAAAAAATATGTGGGTATATAAAATATACTCACATATTCAACTTAATTTTAAAATATGTTACCAACAAAATTCAACTTAATTTTAAAATATTATAAAATATTTAACCACATATTCAACTTAATTTTAAAATATGTGGGTATGTAAAATTTATTTATTTTGAAAATATTATATAATTTTATTTTAATTNTATATATATATATATATATATATATATATATATATAATTCCATTAAAATCTTTAGGGGTAACTAAAATTTAATTGAATGCTTAAAAAAAAAAAGTCCTTGTTTATTTATAACTACTAACTCTAGATATGAGATAAATTGGAACGATTTTGTATTTCTTTGTAATTATATATATATAATTCCATTAAAATTTTCGGGGCTAACTAAAATTTAATAGAATGCTTAAAATAAAAAAAGAAATTCCTTGTTTATTTATGATTACTAACTCAACGCTAGATATGAGATTAATTGGAACGATTTTGTATACCTTTGTAATTAAGAAGTATTGAAATATTTATGTTCTTGGCATTAATTTTTGATGCCCCGAGCTTAGAATGTCTGCTCGAACACTATAGAACTTTATTTAATGCATGCGCTGATTCCCATAGTGCAAGACATCAATTTAAGACCCTCTAACGAGAGTTGAGAAGCACGCGGTCGAAGTCGTCTTGCTAGACTTTGGCTTTTGCATAAGCGAAAGCTGGTTAACATTTTGTCTGTTGAACGACTTCGTTGGACCAACAAGCCTCATTCACTGCATTATGCACTAATCGGGCCCAACTTGGCTCAATAATTGACGACTTCATTCAGATAAACTGATAAACTCGGATGATGAAACAGACCACGCGAGCTCGTCTGAAACATCGAATTTGCCTAAGCAGCATACTCATATTGCTTGGGTTTCGTACACGTGAGAACAACATCAATGCATGTAAATTAAATGTTTAAAATAAAAAAAAGGAAACATATTTTCTTTTAAACGACAACCACATTACGACGAAAAGGTCGACGTCCAATCCCTCTCGCAAAGGCACGTGTCAGACATACTCTTGCATGTTCAAATCATCTATCAAAGATGCCTGTACACCTCTTGCCCTCACTCATTTGCTTGCTTTGTTGTTCAATGCATGGCTTGCAAGATGTATTTGCACATAATCTGGATATCGAGAGCTTGGAGCAAGAGGTGAGGATGCCTTTGGACGTCACTACATTATAGCCCTTCCAACTCTTTCTATTTCATTCCTAGAGCCCCCTATATCAGGATGTTAGAGGATTTAAGTTGTGTGCTAGAGAAAAACCCCACATGTTAGGTGCTTTGTGCTTCGCCTATGAATCGAAGAGCGAAACTTGCCATTTTCTTTTAGCCCAAAATCCAAAAACCGAGAATGCAGCAATTTCCCATTTTTTCCAGTAGTTTTGTTCTCGTGATGGAAAAAAAACTAAACCTAGTCTAGAGAACGGAACGTCTCACAATCTTGGCGTTTCCTAGACTGCAAAAGTTTTCTCCTACGAAAACCATTCGCCGCCCGTCGCCCCACGCAAAGAGCAGTTGGTACATCTCATCATCATCCTACCCTAGAATCCCATGTGGTAGCTAGGATGAGTCCAATTCATTGTCAAACTTGATTAGGTCTTGTTTTAAGCATGTGTTTGCATTCATATGGCTTGCCTTGCATGAGTTTTCAAAATTAGATAAAAAAACATCCTTTTTGGCATGCTTCATTGATCAGCCCGCCCGACTTGATCAACTATCATCGTCGACTCGATTGATTTGTCTCCACTAGGCCGATGGACTAAGTCGATCTTTTTTTGTCAGCTTGATCGATCGATCACCACTAGTCTGATTGATTTGACCGACTTTTCCATCAACTCAATTGATCGGCCGTCATCGACCTCATTGACTTCATTGATCTTTATCGTTTACTCGACTGATCGACTGCCACTAGTGATAGGTTCATCTGACCCTTCTGTCGACTCGATCGATTGACTACCACCGACCCGATATGATCGATCAACCACCTTCATTGGCTCTACTGACCATCCTCCACCGGCCTGATCATGTCGATCGACTCCACTTGAATGTTGTATGATTGCATCTTTGTTTAGTATTGCTTTCATGAACACATTTTCTCCTGCACCTCCCGGTGCATCTGTGAGCATAGCTTCTATATGCTAGTGGTGGGTCTATGCCCTACTTGGGCACAAAAGTTTGTGTCGTGTGCCCATTTCATGATATTCTTTTGTCATTGTGCACCACACCTCTTGCTTGTTCACAATTGTACTCGAGCATCTTTGCCTGCCTATTTGCATAAGCATTGTATGTATGCATGCCATATACATGTGTCCACATGAGTCCTTATTCTCACACACTCATCTTTGACACTCATGTGTCTTCTTTAGGGATGGCTTGCACACCAAGCCTACCAGGTGTGTAAGTCTCTCCAACGAGAGTTACATCACAACACCTCCTATGACACCGCCCCCAAACTGTCACACACATTTATCCAAGTCATTGCTTCTCACACACTCACCCTTTTCGAGTCACTGCTCCTCGCACATTCACCCTTATGAGTCACCGCTTCTCGCACACTCACCCTTCTTGAGTCAATACTCACATACTCACCCTTCCGAGTTAAGGCATCCTTGCACACTCACCCTTCTGAAGCTCCTTGCACACTCACTTTTCTGAGTCGCTGCTCATCACACACTCGCTTCCAACATTCATGTGTCATTCTTGGGTACATGACTCACCAAACTCGGGTCAGGCTCCTCAATTTGTAGTTTTCAACGGTGGAAAATATTTTGTTAGAAATTTCTATGCTAAGTCATTCTAGGTCGTGATTGAACTTGAGGCAAGGGAGCTAAGCCATACATTAGCCTAATCCCTCTAGGAAAAGGGAAAAAGCCTTAGTCTAATGACATCACAGAGGACACCGTTGTACCAGAAGGTGACACAAATTTCAAAAAAAATTGGTCAAGTGAAGGTTGGCGTCTTCAAAAGAAACTCTCCCAAACTGGTTGTTTTGAAACATCTGGATTATGACAGATTGCAATTCAAAGGTGTTAGCTTCAAAAGATGGGCAATTTATGCTCATGTGGTTCTCTTCAACATAATGGTCTGGTATATTCCCTAAGGGGTTTCATGGTGGGGGTGTTAGGGGCGGCCATATCAATAGGCGTTTAAAAAATAGTTGTGTTCTCCAAAGATATCTAAAAGTGCGATCGATCTCATGGTCGAAAGGGGCGAGGCCAGCCTCAGCTCCCCTAAACATAAAAGTTATAAATGAACTTGAATGCAAAACACAGTCACTTTGACACTTACAAGTCAGTCAACAAGCTAAATGCAAATGCAACACACAATATGAAAAGAAAACAAACAAACAAAAAGTAATTTAACAACAAAATTACAATGGTTTTTTTATTTTTTTTCAGTTTTTTTTTTAATTTTTCAGCACTAGCAAAGAAACACATAGAAATACAGATGTAACAATAATAATAAAAAAATACAAATAAAAATAAGAAAATAGAAATGCCAAAAATAGATCCTAAACTTTTCAACTTAAGTTTTCCTATCAGCGAAAATAATTATTAACATCTTCCCTTGGCAACAGTGCCATATACTTAACGTGCCAAAACTTATCATGAAGTTGTCGTACAATAAAAGTGCATGTGTAAAATGGTATGTAGTCAAAGAGTCTGGATATCAATCCCATGAGCAAAGTGTTAGCAATTTGTTTCCAAAGAAAAATCTCTGGGGCACTGATTTAGTCAACATAACTCTACGTGCGCAAAAAAAGGGGATTTAAATCTTAAGATTCTAGCAAGCTGAGAAATTAACAGACAAAAGAAAACAAAAATAGTGGTAAGATTTTTGTGAGTTCCTTCAAGTTTTTTGGGTCTAATGCCTCTGCAATTCAGAGATTGTGATAATCAATTTTTTTTTTAAATATTTTACTATATGATTGTTGTCAATCAAGGATATAGTACTCCTTATGCCTCTGTCTAGGTCATATGATCCTTAAAATCCATAAAGTTGAGGCTTCATCAATCTCCATGGAATTTCACATAACTATTCTGATCCTCTGGGATGATTACAAAATTCCACTGGAATATGTCAATCCTCTTAGAATTTTGTGGTTAACCTTACATTTCCACTATGCAACGGTTAGATTTAGTAGCTTCACGAAACATTTTAACATCCTAGTTGGTCAGACTAAGAGCAAATTAAGTTGATAGGTTAACTAACAACCTTGGCCATGAATGCACAATAAAATGCTGGCATAAAATTCTGAATAAATCCACTACCCTACATCACGGAGAACAAATTTAGCCATGTATTGTCAAGAAAACCATAAAAGAAAAATGTAGGAATTTATTGCAAGAAACAAAAAAAAAATNTCGACTGCCACCAGTGATAGGTTCGTCCGACCATTCCGTCGACTCGATCGATTGGCTACCACCGGCCCGATAGGATCGATCAACCACCTTCATTGGCTCTACTGACCATCCGCCACCGGCCTAATCATGTCGATCGACTCCACTTGAATGTTGTATGGTTGCACCTTTGTTTAGTATTGCTTGCATGAACACATTTACTCCTGCACCTCCTGGTGCATCTGTGAGCATAGCTTCTATACGCTAGTGGTGGGTCTAAGCCTTACTTAGGCACAAAAGTTTGTGTCGTGTACCCATTTCACGATATTCTTATGTTNCTCGATCGATTGGCTACCACCGATCCGATAGGATCGATCAACCGCCTTCAATGGCTCTACTGACCATCCGCCACCGGCCTAATCATGTCGATCGACTCCACTTGAATGCTGTATTACTCCTGCACCTCCTGGTGCATCTGTGAGCATAGCTTCTATATGCTAGTGGTGGGTCTAAGCCTTACTTGGGCACAAAAGTTTGTGTCGTGTACCCATTTCACGATATTCATATGTCATCGTGCACCACGCCTCTTGCTTGTTCACAATTATACTCGAGCATCTTTACCTGCCTATTTGCATAAGCATTGTATGTATGCATGTCATATACATGTGTCCACATGAGTCCTTATTTTCACACACTCATTTTTGACACTCATGTGTCTTCTTTAANTCTTTACCTGCCTATTTGCATAAGCATTGTATGTATGCATGTCATATACATGTGTCCACATGAGTCCTTATTCTCACACACTCATTTTTGACACTCATGTGTCTTCTTTAGGGATGGCTTGCACACCAAGCCTACCATGCGTGTAAGTCTCTCCAACGAGAGTTACATCACAACACCTCCTATGACACCGCCCCCAAACCGCCACACACATTTATCCAAGTCATTTATTCTCACACACTCACCCTTTTCGAGTCACTGCTCCTCACACACTCACCCTTATGAGTCACCGCTTCTCGCACGCTCACCCTTCTTGAGTCAATATGCACATACTCACCCTTCCGAGTTAAGGCATCCTTGCACACTCATCCTTCTGAAGCTCCTTACACACTCTCTTTTCTGAGTCGCTGCTCATCACACACTGGCTTCTGGCATTCATGTGTCTTTCTTGGGTACATAACTCACCAAACTCGGGTCAGGCTCCTCAATTTGTAGTTTTCAATGGTGCTAAATCATTCTAGGTTGTGATTGAACTTGGGGCAAGGGAGTTAAGCCATACCTTAGCCTTATCCCTCTAGGAAAAGGGAAAAAGCCTTAGTCTAATGACATCACAGAGGACATCGTTGTACTAGAAGGTGGCACAAATTTCAAGAAAATTGGTCAAGTGAAGGTTGGCGTCTTCAAAGGAAACTCTCCCAAACTGGTTGTTTTGAAACATCTGGATTATGGCAGGTTGCAATTCAAAGGTGTTGGCTTCAAAAGATGGGCAATTTATGCTCATGTGGTTCTCTTCAATAGAAGGATTTGGTATATTCCCTAAGGGGTTTCATGGTGGGGGTGTTAGGGGCTGCCATATCAATAGGCATTTAAAAAATAGTTATGTTCTCCAAAGATATCTAAAAGTGCGATCGATCTCATGGTCGAAAGGGTCGAGGTCAGCCTCAGCTCCCCTAAACATAAAAGCGATAAATGAACTTGTATGCAACACACAGTCACTCTGACACATACGGGTCAGTCAACAAGCTAAATGCAAATGCAACACACAATATGCAAAAGAAAACAAAAATAAGCAAAAAGTAATTTAACAACAAAATTATATTGGCTTTTTTTATTTTTTTCAGTTTTTTATTTTTATTTTTCAGCACAGCAAAGAACACATAGAAATACAGATGTAACAATAACAATTAAAAAATTCAAATAAAAAATAAGAAAATAGAAATGCCAAAAATAGATCCTAAACTTTTCAACTTAAGTTTTCCTATCAGCGGAAATAATTATTAAAATCTTCCCCCGGCAACAGTGCCATATACTTGACATGCCAAAACTTATCATGAAGTAAGTTGTCGTACAACAAAAGTGCATGTGTAAAGTGGTATGTAGTCAAAGAGTCTGGATATCAATCCCACGAGCAAAGTGTTAGCAACTTGTTTTCAAAGAAAAATCTCTGGTGCACTGATTTAGTCAACCTAACTCAACGTACGCAAAAAAGGGGATTTAAATCCTAAGATTCTAGCAAGCTGAGNTAAATGCAAATGCAACACACAATATGCAAAAGAAAACAAAAATAAGCAAAAAGTAATTTAACAACAAAATTACATTGGCTTTTTTTTATTTTTTTTCAGTTTTTTATTTTTATTTTTCAGCACAACAAAGAACACATAGATATACAAATGTAACAATAACAATAAAAAAATTCAAATAAAAAAATAAGAAAATAGAAATGCCAAAAATAGATCCTAAACTTTTCAACTTAAGTTTTCCTATCAGCGGAAATAATTATTAAAATCTTCCCCCGACAACAGTGCCATATACTTGACATGCCAAAACTTATCATGAAACAAGTTGTCGTACAACAAAAGTGCATGTGTAAAGTAGTATGTAGTCAAAGAGTCTGGATATCAATCCCACGAGCAAAGTGTTAGCAACTTGTTTTCAAAGAAAAATCTCTGGTGCACTGATTTAATCAACCTAACTCAACGTACGCAAAAAAGGGGATTTAAATCCTAAGATTCTAGCAAGCTGATAAATTAGCAGACAAAAGAAAGCAAAAATAGTGGTAAAATTTTTGTGAGTTCCTTCAAGATTTTTGAGTCTCGTGCCTCTGTGATTCAGGGATTGTGATAATCAAAATTTTTATAAATATTTTACTATATGATTGTTGTCAATCAGGGATATAGTACTCTTTATGCCTCTGTCTAGGTCATATGATCCCTAGAATCCATAA
>JXCR01138773.1:38370-49613 GCA_002079205.1 Phalaenopsis hybrid cultivar | reverse complement strand
ATATATATATATATATATATATATATATCTTACTATTTTGTTTAATAAGTGTTTTTATATATTAGAAAAAATAATATTTTTGAATCCTACGCAATTTTATATATCATAAATTAAGACAAATATTGCTATTTGAGGAAATTTGGAATAGAATTGAACCAAAAAAATAAGAGACGCAATTTTGGCCTCTGCGCCAGAATGGACGCCGACGGTGCCTGTCAACACGAGCCATGGCACCGACAACATCCCGAGCAGTTTCGTGCATTCAGGATGAATTTGACAAACTTTGGCAAGATTGCACTCCTAAATAATCACCAAGAAGTGTTTTTAAAGGCCTAAAAACAGCCTTAGGCGACCAAAAACTTCCAAATTTTGAAATCCATGGCTTCCAATTCTAGAAATACTTCAAGGTATGGAGTTTTCAATAAAACAAAGTTTATTAGTTTTGACGCGCAGAGATTATACAACAAATTCATGACAAAAAAGAAACTTATCAAGGGGAGAGGCTTTGTCAATCATGGATTGAGTAATCTAAGTTCATAGATTGAGAAAATCATTGTACAGAGGCATTAGGAAGTTCTATGCTACACTACCGCTGCAGTTGTTGTACCAGTGGTAAAGAAATTATATGCTAACTTACATGGAATTACCCAAGGAGTCGTCTTCGTTCGAGGTAAGGTTGTACCATTTACTCCGCCTCGAGTTAATGATTTGTATATGGTAGAAAACGTGCCAATCTGTCATTAAACAAATTTTATCCCAACAAAAGATATAATTTAAGATGTATATCATTTTTTGTTTGATGAAATGATAATTGGGAAATCAGAGATGAGGGATACGTTAGTTTCTCCGCTTCACTACTTAATCCAATATCAAAACAATGACATTTCTTCATCTCTGCAAAATTACTCCCTACCATGAAGATTAGTAGAGTTACAAAAGAAAATGCAATTTTAAACTATTGCATTCAAATGAAAAAACCCATTAATGTGGGATCAATTATTTTCAAATCTATTATGGGTATTATTATGAATGGGATAATATATGGACTGGGGTATCCTTCTACAACTTTCTTACTTTGCATTCAATCTCAAGTGCATATGAAAGTTAGGAGAAAGTATTATTACCCTGGGAGCCCATGATTCAAACTGATGACAATTATATTGGGAACGAAAATGAAGCATTATATATTATTTTGGATCATTCATCACATGCTTCAACACCATTAATGCCACAAATAGTTGGAAGTTCAATAGCTTTGGAGAAGAAAATGAAGAAAATCGAAAGAGAAGTTCAGAGGATTATGAATGAAATAGGAAATATTAACTACCTTTTTGATTACTTAGATTGGAGGATGAAGGAGAACTTTGATCATACTGGAACAATTGAAGTTATTAAGAGAAAAATTAATCATAGCCCCTATTATAGTTTCACCTAACTGGGAGAAACCATTTGAACTGATGTGCGATGCTAGTGATTATGCTATTGGAGTTGTTCTTGGACAAAGGTATGAAAAGATTTTTAAAGTTATATACTACGCTATTAAAACTCTTAATGATGCTAAAATTAATTATACTGTTAAGGAAAAAGAGTTACTGACCATTGTGTATGCTTTAGAAAAACTTAGATCTTATTTAATTGGGACTAAATGTGTTGTGCACACTGATCACTCTGCTATTAAATATCTGATGCAAGNAGTTGTTCTTGGACAAAGGTATGAAAAGATTTTTAAAGTTATATACTACGCTATTAAAACTCTTAATGATGCTAAAATTAATTATACTGTTAAGGAAAAAGAGTTACTGACCATTGTGTATGCTTTAGAANTTTAAAGTTATATACTACGCTAGTACAACTCTTAATGATGCACAAATTAACTATACTGTTACTGAAAAAGAGGTACTAGTCATTATGTATGCTTTAGATAAATTCTATTCTTACTTTATTGGAGCTAAATGTGTTGTGCATACTGATCACTCTACTATTAAATATCTGATGCAAAAATGTTGTGCCCACTGATCACTCTGCTATTAAATATCTAATGCAAAAGAAGGATGTCAAACCAATGTTGATTAATGGATACTTTTGATGCAAGAATTTGATCTTGTGGTTATTGATAGAAAGAGAATTGATAATCGAATTACTGATCATTTTTTGAGACTAGAAAATCATGAATTAANTAATTAAATTGCTGATCATTTGTCAAGATTAGAAAATCAAGAATTATCTGACACTTACAATGAAATTACAGACAGTTTCCCTTATGAACAAATTTATAATATTAATGAGTGGAAAATACCAAGGTATGCGGATATTGTTAACTATATTGTAAGTGATACTTTGCCACCTATGCTGACACTGCAACAACGAAGGAAATTTATTCATGATGCAAAAGCATATTTTTTGGATGAACCTTATTTATATAAACAATGTAAGGATCTGATTATGAGGAGATGTGTACCTTATGAAGAAACTGAACTAATCATTCAGAAATGTCATGATTCTAAATTTTGAGGACATTTTGGGATTAATAAAACTGCTTATAAAATTTTACAAGCTGGATTTTATTGGCCTAATATCTTTAAAGATGTTTATAGATATATTTGTGATCGATGTCAACGAGTAGGCAATATATCTAGAAGAAATGAAATGCCTCTAAATTTCATGCAACGAGTAGGCAATATATCTAGAAGAAATGAAATGCCTCTAAATTTTATATTGGAAGTTGAAAACGAGTAGGCAATATATCTAGAAGAAATGAAATGCCTCTAAATTTCATGTTAGAAGTTGAGATCTATGATGTTTGAGGATTAGATTTCATGAGACCATTTATTCCTTCATTTGGAAACTTATATATATTAATTGCACTAGACTATGTTTTTAAGTGGATTGAAGCACAAGATTTACCTCGTTGTGATGCTAAAAGTGTTTCAAGATTTTTAATGAAAAATATTTTCACTAGATATGGAATGCCTAGAATGATTATCACTGACAGAGGATCCCATTTTAGAAATAAATTTATTCAGAGATTGGCAAAAAAAATTAATATTATTTATAAAATCTAAACTGCCTATCATCCTCAAACCAATTGGTTAGCTAAAGTTTCTAATAGAGAGATTAAACAAATACTTGAAAATACTGTAAAACCTAGTAGAGTAGATTGATCCACTAAATTAGATACCGCATTATGGGCTTATAGGACTGCTTATAAAGCTCCTATTGAAATGACTCCTTACAGATTGATTTTTGGAAAGACTTGTCAGTTACCAGTATAATTGGAGTATAAAGCATATTAGGCGATTAAAGAATTCAATTATAATTTGAAATATGCTAGTAAGAAGAGATTGTTATAATTAAATGAATTGGAAGAATTTAGAAATAAGTCTTATGATAATGATAGAATTTATAAGGAGAAATTAAAGTTATGGCATGATCAGAAGGTTAACCAGAAGAACTTTGAACCAAGACAAGAAGTTTTACTTTACAACACTAGGCTAAAGTTTTTTCCTGGAAAATTGAAGTCTCGTTGGTTAGGACCCTTTACTGTGCCTCAAATTTATACTTATGGAGCTATTGAAATTGAAGATCAGAAGACGGGGAAAGATTTAAATGAATGGACACAGATTAAAGCCGTATTTTGAGGGTAAAAGACCAAATTTTAAAGAGGTTTTAATAATCAGTCAACTGGGACATAGATTAAAACCATATTATGAGGGTAACAAACCAAATTTTAAAGAGGTTTTAATGATTACATAGATTAAAACCATATTATGAGGGTAAAAGACCAAATTTTAAAGAGGTTTTAATGATCAGTCAACCTAAAGTTTAATGATTAGACATAGATTAAAACCTTATTATGAGGGTAATAGACCAAATTTTAAAGAGGTTTTAATGATCAGTCGATTTAACACCTGAATAGGTCGGGCTGACAACGTTAAACCAAGTGTTTAATATGACATATATTAAAACCATATTATGAGGGTAAAAGACCAAATTTTAAAGAGGTTTTAATGATCGGTCAACCTGAATGACACCTGAATAGGTCGGGCTGACGACATTAAACCAAGCGANGAATAAATACATTCAGAGATTGGAAGAAAAGTTTAATATTATTCATAGAATCTCTACTTCCTATCACCCTCAAACAAGTGGGTTAGCTAAAGTTTTTAATAGAGAGATTAAACAAATACTTGAGAAGACTGTAAACCCTAATAGAGTAGATTTGTCCACTAGACTGGATACCGCATTATGGGCTTACACGACTGCTTATAAAACTCATATTGGGATGACTCCTTATAGGCTGATTTTTGGAAAGACTTGTCACTTACCAGTAGAATTGGAGCATAAAGCATATTGGGCGATTAAAGAATTCAATTATAATTTGAAAGATGCTGGTGAGAAGAGATTGTTACAATTGAATGAATTGGAAGAATTAAGAAATGAATCTTATGATAACGATAGAATTTATTAGGAGAAACTAAAGTTATGGCATGATCAGAAGATTAACCTGAAGAACTTTGAACTAGGACAAGAAGTTTTGCTTTACAAGACAAGGCTGAAGTTATTCCCTGGGAAATTGAAGTCTCATTGGTTAGGACCCTTTACTGTGACTCGAGTTTATACTTACAGAGTTGTTGAGGTTGAAGATCAAAATACTGGAAATATATTTAAATTAAATGGACATAGATTAAAATCATTTTTTAAGGGTAAAAGAACAAATTTTAAAGAGGTTTTAATGATCAATTAATCTGCGTAATACCTGAATAGGTCGGGCTGACGATACTAAACCAAGCGCTTTATGGGAGGCAACCCATATTTATCTTTACTTTATTCGCAATTATAGTAGTTGCAAGCGCTTTATGGGAGGCAACCCATAGTTATCTTTATTTTTATTGCAATTATAGTGTTTTTAGCTTTATGGGGAGGCAACCCATAATTATCTTTATTTTTATTGCAATTATAGTAGTTTTATTTGAAATTATAGTTAGTTTGCGGGAGGCAACCCCATAGTTATCTTTATTTTTATTGTGATTATAGTATTTTTATTTGAAATTATCATTAGTTTGTGGTAGTATTAAACTCTACTACTCATATTTACCCTTAAATCATCATAAAAATTGGATTCATAGAAAAAATTGGAACACATTCGGACCAGAGCAAAGCTGTGCAATTTTTTCCTTGGGCGCCGACGGCGCCATCGACACCTCCAACGATGGGTTTTTCTTGAGAGTTCAGGAAATTAAATTCTAAAGGCTTGCCGACGACGAGATCGGCGGGATGACGGTTCCGGAGTTTGAACGAACGGTTTGTGGCGGTTTTAGGCGGGAGTTACTCCTTTTAAACTTCCAAATTCGATTCCTAAGTTCGTATTTCCCCAGAACCGAAGTGAAACTCCACCAAATTCATCCCTATGGCGTCCAATTCCCCTGAAAATTATAGATTGGGAGTGTTCAACCGGAGAAAGTTCATTAGTGCTGAGGCATAGCAAATCTTCAACAAGGTACACACAAAGAAAAGATTAATCAAGGAACGAGGATTCGTAAATCGAGGATTGAATAATCCATCGATGGAAATTAAAGAGACGATTTTGTGATGAAGATGGGAAGTGTTGTGCTACACTACAGCCGCCATAGTTGTTCCTGTGGTGAAGGAATTTTATGCTAATTTTCTATGTGTGAGGTAGATGGATAAATTTTACTCCTGCACGGATCAATGAATTATATATGATCGAGAACATTCTTGTCTGTCATTATTCCAACTTCATCCCAACAAGAAACCTGATGAATAAGATTTACCAATATTTAACGGACAAAACTAAAGATTGGGAAATGAGAGAAAACGGGTATGTTAGTTTTTCTGCGACACTTCTATACCCCATTTCTAAACACTGACACTTCTTCATTTCTGCAAAACTATTGCCGATGATGAGGATCGGTAAAGTTACTAAGGAAAGCGCTATTATGAATTACTATATCCAAATGGGACTGCCGATAGATATTAGATCTATAATTGTGAAGTCAGTTCTGGGCTTGATCGTTCATGGATCAACTTATGGACTTGGACATCCTTCAATAATTTTCTTACTTTGCAGTCAGTTCCAAGTATCTTATGATAATTGGGAAAAGGTATTTTTACCTTGGAAGCCTTTGAGCCCAACTGAGAGATTCCCAACCAATGAAGATGAAAATGATATGACTATTATGGTAGATCAATCGTCTCAGAATTCACTGCCTATTCAACCTTTAGTTCCTGACAAGACACTAGTGATCTTGCGTAGAATCAAGAAATTGGAGAAGGAGGTACAAAATGTTATGAATGCAATATCTCTGATTTCTTCGATCATGTAGACTGGAGGATGAAAGAACATTTTGACCACTCTGGACATATCGAAGGAAGTTTGATACGATTGATGAGAAAGATGAAATTGATAGAAAAGAACTCTACTGAAGAATTTCCATACCAACCCTTTTATAACCTCTTCATTCATGTTCAATCAATGGGTGATCTCAGAGAAGAATCTAGCACTGAATATGAAGAATAGTAGATTATCTTGCTACTTGTATGTTTATGTGTGTAATTTGGTTTGAACTTAGTGTTTGCTTTGCTTTCAAATTTTGCTTTTAGATCTCGGTATAGTTGAGACTGAGCATAGGATGTTTTTTTTTCAGTGTTTTGAGTGTTGTGGCTTCGATAAGGACGCTAAATTGTTGTATTAAGGTTGAGAAAATACCAAACTTAAATGTGTCGTGTAACATATATTGTAACTCTTGAAATTTATATATAATTGTGATGTTTTATGTTGTGAATGTTTATTTATGATAGTACATCATTTAATCACTTAAAATTATGTCTATAATGATTGAACGAATGTCGTTGAGGTTTGAAATTGATAGAAATTGTAAAAAAATCCAGAGATTGAACCAATTCAATAGAGCTCGCTGACGACGCCCTCAACGCCGCCGACGGCGGACTTTTTCCGAGACTTAGGATATTAATTCAATAGAGCTCGCTGACAGCGCTGAAGACCCCGCTGATTGAGAGATTCCGAAAAAAACGCCTTTAACCGTAATTTTGACTAGTCAACCTCCACTATTCATCATCCCCTTCCTCTTGAAAATAAAAGTTTTGATCTAGGGCTTGAGAGATCTTGGATTTTGGGGCAATTTCAAAGCCTTTAGACACTAGATTTGATCATCTCTTGGTAAGAGCTTCACTCCAAACTAAAAATATTTGATTTTGACCATGAATTTCTTTCACATTGAGAAGATCCAAAAAATTTGAGAGTGTGAAGAAAATATTGGGAAGAAATTCATAGAATTTAGGTTTGAACTCTTAGAATCACTCTTGGAAGCAATTATTTTCATATTTGAAGTGTATTTTGGAATTTTTCTATAATTTTAATTAGATTGAAATGGCTCCACGATAAAAGAGGCGACTTGACTTTGACGAGTCTTGCTTCGTCAATGCAAAGGCTCAATCGAGGTTTACTTCAGTATTTGAAGGGAAGAAATGTATACAAGATCGAGTTTTTGAGAGTTCATGAGGAGAAATTGGACGAGTTATTACCGAACAGAGGTGGGAAAACTTATGTTATACCACCAATAAGGCTGCTGCAAATATTTTAAAAGAGTTTTCTGTCAATGTGTTCTATTCTGAGGATGGAATCATTCAAGTGCAGGGATTTTCTGTTGAATTTAGTGCCGCTCACATTAAAACCTTTTACGAAGTCTCAGACTCCTATAACTGTCATTATGAAATCTTCAATACAATAGAAGGCTCGCTGAACGATGTGATCAACTTTCTCACCTATGGGAAAGAAACATGGAAGATAAAACAATGATAACAGGTAAATTTTTCTGCTTCCATGTTGAATGCCACATCTAAAGCGTGGCACTATTTTATTTCTTTTACTCTGTTACCGTTCTATCACCATAGTTAGGTAATAAGAGATATAGCTATTCTGAATTTTTGTATTCAGAATAATAGAAATATAAATGTGGTGAGAATCATTTTTAAGAATATATTGACCACGGCAAGGAGTGAAACAAGTGGAGGTTCGGGACATCCTGGCCTCATTTTTGCACTTTGCCAACTTTCTGGAGTGGAAGCTAGAGATGATGAAGAATGGGTTTACCCTATGAAACCCATTAATAAAGCTAATTTAAAGACATATGAATCCCATGAAAAATGGAGAACTAGATGAGGAATGGGTTTACCCTATGAAACCCATTAGTAAAGTTAATTTGAAAACTTATGAATTCCATGAGAAATGGAGAACTCTATGAAACCCATTAGTAAAGTTAATTTGAAGACTTATGAATCCCATGAGAAATGGAGAACTATGAAAGTCAAGAACCTTCTACTAGTAGAGATGTCCCCTCTATAAGTTATGACCTTCCACCTTCTAAAGTCAAGAACCTTCTACTAGTAGAGATATCCCCTCTAGTAGTTATGACCTTCCACCTTCTAGTTTTCTACCCTGAATGATTTAATGAATGAGTTGACATTGCAACGAAAGAGTACAAAGTTAATAAATGAAAGAATTGGTGGTTTAGAAGGTAGACATGATTATGATAGTGAGTACCTACATAGGCATTCAGATTTTGAGATAGCTTACTACGAAGCTCAGGCCCGACACTACAGAGGTGAGCCTGATGTTACTTTTCCTGAATGCCCCCGATATACTCAGTATCAGCCCAATCCATCTGCTGACCAAGGAGACGAAGATATAGTTTGGGATTTTGACATTTAATAGTAGTTGATGTACTTTTACTTTTATATTTGTAATTTTTGTAATAGAAATAGATATTTGTGTGTTTGTACTTTCATTTTTATTTTTATGTTGCAATTGGATAATTTTTAATTATTGTTATAATTGGTTGGTGTGGTAGTTGAAATTTCTTAAATTGTAATATGATGTGATTTTTATTTTGTATTTTAATTGTAATTATTTTGTTTAGTATTGTGGATGTGTTAGTGAAAATTATGTTTGTATAATGTTTAGTTTTGTACTTCTTTCAAAATTTCATTACCCAGCAAATTCTCTAATGATTTATATGTATAAAAAGCTCCTAATCTTACAGACCAGGTGAAGTAGAGATTTTGAGGACTGCAAAAATTTCAAAATGATGAAAATGCCTAAAATACTGAGGTATGATTTATATTTAGAATTTTTCTTTCCACCTGTATCAATTCATATTGAAAAATTTAAGTTTGGGGGAGGGGAGAAAAAGATTAACTATTAGATGTTCTCAATTTAAATATTTTCAAAAATTATTTATATGATCTTATGTAGTGAATTTAATTCAGATAACTATATTTTGTAGATAATTAAATATTATAATAGATTTAAAGGAATATTTTTGTAATGAAAATTAATTTTGTGGATTAAAATATTTAGTATAAGAGAATAAGACTATAGTTAACTTTTTAAAGTAAAGGAAACTATATTTTGAAGTGTCAAGAATCTGGAAATTCATTTGAGAAGAAAAGATTGTGGCTCAATGATGTAAAAGCTATGAAATATTTATAAGGTAAGCATTTGAGAAGAAAAGATTGGGATTCAATGATGTGAAAATTATGAAATATTTATGAGGTAAGCAATGCTTTGAGTTTTAAATTTAGGGAAAGAAAGGTGATGTTCAAAATCATTAAAGGCTATCCACATATAATAATCCTCACTTGAAAAAGGATAAAGAAAGGATTGACAACAAACCCTGAAAAGAAAAGAAATATATATAGGATTGAAAGCAATCCAAATGAAAAAGAGAAAAGAAAAGAAAGTGAGGAGAAGCTTGAAGAGATGCCTAATCAAAAATGAGCTTCACTGGACTTACCTAAAGGGAAAACCTAAATACATTCCTGAACTTATATTTATGGATTGACATCTTTACTAGTAATTTGCTCATGATGTTCCTATCATTTGAATATTTTAAGTGATTAATATTACAACATATAATCATTCTTGAAATGAATAGAAGGTTAGAACTCTTAAACTTGATGATTATATAATCTTGTAGCTACAAAGTTAATTTAATTACTTGAATTTTTTTTCTNTGTAACTATTTAAATATTATGGTAGATTTAAAGAAATATTTTTGTAATGAAAATTAATTTTGTAACTTAATAAATTTTAGTATAAGAGAATAAGATTATAGTTAATTATTTAAAGTAAAGGAAACTTTATTTTTAAGTATTAAGAATCTGGAAATTTATTTGAGAAGAAAAGATTGGGGCGCAATGATGTAAAGGCTATGAAATACTTATAGGGTAAAGGAATGCTTTGAGTTTCAAATTTAGGGAAAGAAAAGTGAATTTCAAAATCATTAAAGACTATCCAGATATAGTAATCCTCACTTGAAAAAGGAAAAAGAAAGGATTGAAAACAATCCCTGAAAAGAAAAGAAAAATATATAGGATTGAAAGCAATCCAAATGAAAAAGAGAAAAGAAAGAGAAAATTATGAAAGTGAAGGGAAGCTTGAGGATATGCCTAATAAAAAATTGGCCTCACTGGACCTACCTAAAGGGAAAACCTAAAGACATTCCGGAACTTATATTTATGGAATAGGTCTATTACTTTTGAATGTCTAAAGTGACTTAATATTGCAACATATAGTCATTCTTGAAATGAATAGAAGACTAGACTCTTAAAATTGATGACTAGATAATCTTGTGGCTACAGAGTTAATTCAATTACTTAAATTTTTTTTGAAAATCTCACTATGATATTTATTTAAATCAAACTTATAGTTTTTCTGAATTAAAACTTTACTGGAGTAGATCATGACTTTTATATATAGTACTAAAGTTACATGACGACAAGTAATAGTTAAGTTTGGGGGATTTTGTCCCAAGGAAAATATGTTGAGATTTTCATACTTATTTTATACTATTTTTGATGATATTGCACTTTAAAGAAAGGTATTTTTGATGTTTTGTTGCAGGAATGATGAATTATGGTCAATGGAGCAAAAAGATGCAAAAAGGAGCGAATTTGGAGCGAAAGNCTGATTTTGATGATATTGCACTTTAAAGAAAGGTATTTTTGATGTTTTGTTGCAGGTATGAAGAATTATGGTTATTGGAGCAAAAAGATGCAAAAAGGAGCAAATTTAGAGCGAAAAGGACCAAAATATGAAGAATTCAACTAGGGTGCCGACGGCGAGCCCAACAGTGCTGACGGCTTGATTTTCCCGAGACTCAGATCAATTAATTTAGAAGGCCCGCCGACAGCGAGATCGGCGG
>JXCR01138773.1:0-38359 GCA_002079205.1 Phalaenopsis hybrid cultivar | reverse complement strand
CCCCGCCGACAGCGAGATCGGCGGTTATTCCAAAAGGTGCATTGAATGTGGACGATTTTTGGAGGGATGCTTAGGTAACTCTTAGGAAAACTTTATACTTCTTTAAAAGAAGATTTTTGCTGAAAATTTAGAAGGAATTAGGGAGTTGCAAGTGTTAGAGGAGTTCCAGTAGTGTGTAGAGAGTCTAACTTAGGGTTAGATGGTGAGGAATTCTTCGAGAGATTGTAAGTGGAGGGAAAGTGAGAAATTTCTTCCTCCTTACCGCTTCGTAGAGGAATTCTGTGTGTTGTAAAGAAAGGAAGAGATTCAGAGGAACTTTGAGGAGTTTTTGAAGAATTCTGTGTGTTGTAAAGAAAGGAAGAGATTCAGAGGAACTTCAAGGAGTTTGCTTGGAGAGGAATTAGAGATAAGTGTTATTTACTTATTGTAGTTTGTATGACTTTGCTTTTATATATAAATTTTGAGTTTTGTTGTGTCTTCCCCATGAGTTCTGAGTAGTTTTCTCTGACTTTATCCTTGTCTTGAGATTTGTGAAATGGTGATTTGAATTGGTTGAGCCCTAAAAATATTAATGAAGTTGTGATGATCTTTTTACTTTGAAATGGTAATTTGAATTGGTGAAGCCATAAAAATGTTTAATAAATTGTGATGATCTTTTCACTTCAATCTTAATTTACTTTCAATCTCGTCAATTGATTTGTTAAAATATGTTGAGTTTTACAACTAAAGTGAAGATTACATCCAGGATTCAGGGAGGTCAATGCCCTTGGAAGTTGGGTGCAAATAAATAGGAAAATAAAATTATTAAACGTAGAATTGGAGATGTTGAGTGACAGACTAAAATCCCCAATTCGGTCCTATCGTTTAGGTGCTGAAGTGTAGATGTTAGCCATCAGGTGTGACAGACTAAAATCCTCAATTTGGTCCTATCGTTTGGGTGTTGAAGTGTAGATGTTAGCCCTCAGGCCTGACAGACTAAAATCCCCAATTCGGTCCTATCGTTTGGGTGCTGATGTGTAGATGTTAGCCCGCAGAAGTTGGGTGCAAATAAATAGGGAAATATTATTATCGGGCGTAGAATTGTATTTTAGAGTGGGAAGTTGGGTGCAAATAAATAGGGAAATAATATTATCGGGCGTATAATTGGAGATTTTAGAGTGAGAGACTAAAATCCCCAATTCGGTCCTATTGTTTGGGTGCTGAAGTGTAGATGTTAGCCCTCAGATGACTAAAATCCTCAATTCGGTCCTATCGTTTGGGTGCTGAAGTGTAGATGTTAGCCCTCAGGTAAGGGGAACATGGGAGCTCCAAAGTGAGAGCCGGTATCCTCCCAGCCTAGCCACAGATTCAGTAACCAAGCATAAGATTAGTCAATGTTCTTTATGTGTGGACCAAAGGGTAAAGAGTAGGTATGCTTCTATTTGACACAATCCAAATTGAACTGATTCACTTTATCCATTCACTATAATTTCTTCACAAGGAGAAGGATGTTTTTTCGTATTGAACTCACATTAGACCATTCACTATAATTTCTTGACAAGGAGAATGATGCTTTCTTATATATTGAATATCACATTGGAATTCACTATAATTTCTTGACAAGGAGAAGGATGCTTTCTTATATATTGAATATCACATTTAACTATTTATTAGTAGAATTAGTTATTTAAGAGTTATTAAAATTACATATTTATTTCAATTGCCTATAAGTGACAGATAAGCAAATTGAATTATATTGTTGTGATTAAGTATTAATTTTCTAAAATCTTAGTTCGTAGCCTCTAATATTACTCCCTGTAGGATCAATATCTAGGACTCTATTAGAGTTTTATATTACTTGAGCGATACGTATACTTGCGTTGATAAGTGTAACTTTACAATTATTGAATATTTTATACATCCATCTTTATCGAATCCATTACTTGAGCGATACATATACTTGCGTTGATAAGTGTGACTTTACAATTATTGAATATTTAATCTACTTGAGCGATACGTATACTTGCGTTGATAAGTGTGACTTTACAATTATTGAATATTTATTTCGTCCATATTTATCTTATATTTTGAGCGATACATATACTTGCGTTGATAAGTGTGACTTTACAATTATTGAATATTTTATACATAATTCTAATATTACTCCCTGTGGGATCGATATCTAGGACTCCATTAGAGCCCTATATTACTTGATTTCTAAACCACTTCCTGTGGGATCGATATCTAGGACTCCATTAGAGCCCTATATTACTTGAGCTAGTTCTAAACCACTCCCTGTGGGATTGATATCTAGTACTCCATTAGAGCCCTATATTACTTGTGCGATATTATTACTCCCTGTGGGATTGATATCTAAGACTCCATTAGAGCCCTATATTACTTGAGTGATACGTATTACTCCCTGTGGGATTGATATCTAAGACTCCATTAGAGCCCTATATTACTTGAGTGATACGTATACTTGCATTGATAAGTGTGACTTTACAATTATTGAATATTTTATACATACATCTTTATTTATTACTCCCTGTGGGATTGATATCTAAGACTCCATTAGAGCCCTATATTACTTGAGTGATACGTATACTTGCATTGATAAGTGTGACTTTACCATTATTGAATATTTTATATATACATCTTTATCGAATCTATAACCATTATTAAGTTCTAATCTACTCCCTGTGGGATAGATATCTAAGACTCCATTAGAGCCCTATATTACTTGAGTGATACGTATACTTGCGTTGATAAGTGTGAAATGGGATCAATATCTATGACTCCATTAGAGCCCATTATTACTTGAGCGATACGTATACTTGCGTTGATAAGTGTGACTTCATTATTGAATATTTTATATATACATCTTTATCGAATCTATAACCGTTATTAAGTTTTTGGTGCCGTTGCTGAGGAATTAAATCTTCTAGCAGAAGTATTAAATACTTATTTTTTTAAGCATATATAAAGTCACTTTTAAGTATCACACATAATCACATGGAAAACCTATATAAATTTTCTTAAGTTAGTATATGATTATGTCATCCAAATCGATGGAGTAACCCTACAATGACATTCCTCGAGCTTGTCGCTTGATGTAAACAATCTGAAATGAGTAAATATCTTATAATTTCATGAAATCTTGGCTCATTTTGTGATTAATCCCAAACATAATTTTGTTACCTCAAATAGGCTTCTCAACGTAATCAACCCATCTCCCATACTTCTTATCCTTCTTCCCTCTACCTCTTAGCCCCTTAACCTTTCCTCAATTCATGAAATGGACTTATTGGAGAGTGTAGCTCTCGATTCAACAGTCTCATGATAAAAAAATCTTATGCTTCATGTGTAATCTTTGTTTTATGCATATGTCATGTTTCTTGTATACACTTGTTAATATATTGTGCATATTTCTCTTATGTGTGAAAAATAGAATAATAAAAAAGAGGTAGAGGAATGCATCTCATATGTGGGTTCTCCTTGTGAATATTGTAATAAAAACATGTCATTTGCAAGCTTATTTACTTCAAAATATTTCAAATAATTTAAATAACTTAAATAACTTTGAGCTAATTTAAGAACGATTTAAAATTAATTTAATAATAATTCAAAATAATTTAAAATTAATTTAAAATTAATTTCAGAAATTCAAACCTAACATAAAATAATTTTTAAAAAAAATTTAAGATTTAAGAATAATTTAAGTATAATTTAAAAATAATTTAAAATATTTCAAGAAAACTAAAGAATAATAATAATCCTTTTTGAATAATTTAACAATAATTAAAAAAATTTAAAATACTTCTAAAATATTTCAAAATCCTTAAAAATATCTAAGATAACTTGAACCAAAAAGCTTAAATACCTAAACCATACACTTTAAACACCTCAATCAAATAATTTGGACACTTAAACTAAATAATCTAAATTAACTTTAAATACTTAAACCAAAAATCCTATAAGCAACTAAAATATTTGAATTAATTAATTTAAAATAACCTAATGAAAATAGTTTAAGAGATTTAAACTTCTAAAGTAAATCTTTTAAAACTTACGTAACTCTAAATTTTTAAAACATATGAAACTTTAAATGAAATTGAATCGCGGAGCATGCATGTGATTAAACTTCAAACATGGAGAACCAATCTTAGGGACAAAACTAAATGGAGGAGATAACTCAGAAAGCCTAAAACACAAAACCTTAAACTTAGAAGAACCTTGATTTTCATCATAAATGACAAACTACACAACAAAATAAATCACAAATTAAGTATGAAACCCCAAAAATAAATTAAAAATCATCTGCCCTAAATCAAGCAATCAAAATCTTGGTCGATCAAACTTGAAACTCTAGTTTATCCAATGTTGAAATAAAATTGAGGGTCACACATACTTTCGATTAGTCCAGCCTAGAAGCTTAAGTTAATTTACTAGATACCCGTAATTAGTAGTAAGGACTTTAACATATAAAACAAACAACCATACCTCCTGAAACTGTGTGTGTCCTAAAATAAAGTAAACCATAATTACTGAGGAAGACACAACTAACCACCTTTAACTTAGAAACCCTCCATTTACGATTACAATGGTTGTATTTTTTGATTGTAAGGCTAGTTTATAGTTGAAGGATACCAACACACCCAAGACAATGAAAAACCACGTTCAACTTGAGCAGGGACATTATTTCTAAATTTTTGTTAGTCCACCCATTTAGGTTTGATATAGAGTTTGGGCTCATGTCAAAATTAAGATTTTACTTCCATTTAGAAATATTTATTGCTCGACTCTAGCCCTTAGTTTATGAATCCTTCAAACTCAAAACAAATCAATTTCAATATAACAAACCTATTTCATCGATTCAGACCTCAAAACTTAAGTTTCTCAATCAATCAAACTAATCCAACTTATTTTATATCCTTTGATTTCATTATGAATTTAACTCAAAATTTCTCCAATTGTCACCATGTTTAAGTCTTTTGGGTAAACCTTCCTCCCTTGGATGGTCAAATTCCCTTTCCCGGGCTTTTAACGACATATTGTAATTAGATTGTAAGTCCCAAATTTTAAGCTTATTTCTTCCAAAAGTCTTAACTTGGATCCATTCACCAACCTTTGAAATCTCACTTTTTTGAAATGTCCAACCTTGAAGTCTGAGTATCATAATTTAATATTTTAATCTCGAGTTTTCTCTAGAGTTCACAGATCTTGTGATATCATTAAGTATGAGAGCTTTCTTTCTAGAGATAAATGAATCTAGAATAATATAAAACCTATCTTACATCTGTAAGATAGGGAAAAAACCCCTAGTTCATGCAGGCCCATAAAATCTTAAAGATTTTCATCATCTGAATAATTATATCCATTTTAACATAATATTTCTTCCCCTTAGGGTGATATATGATTATTTAAATGTTGTATCTAATCATATATATAAAAGTCTTTCAATAATTATGGTGGACACTTTAAAAGAAAATAATATTCCATCCACCACCTCCTTAAAAATAAGGAAGGAAAATATTCATTGATGGTTGTAGAGTTAGAGGACTTTAAAGTGGCAGGTTAAAGCCCCTAACTTAGTTTATTGTTTCAGATTCTGATACGAGAATGTTAGCCCCCAGGTGGAGGGAATCAAGGAAATTCTAGAGTGAGAGCTAGTATCTTCCCTGCGTAGCCGGTCTTCAGAATTATTCAAACTTTAAATTAGCCAATATTCTTTATAGCAACTCTAGTAAGGGTAAAGAATATTATTACTCCTATTTGGTACAACATAATTTGCATACTTCTACAATAGATTCCTATACTTATTCTGATTCATGATAAGAAAAAAGTTATTTTCATATTAAGTACTTTTCTTCTACAAAAACTTTAATTATCTTTTTAAGTTGTTACTGTTTCGTTAAAATATCAAAAATACTAAAAATATTTAAATTTTAAATTCTTGCAAAAATCTTTTTTAGTTTAAGTAATTATCGTTTTAAAAATAGAAAAACTTTCTAAAAAGTGCAAATTGCGTAATCTTCCCTGTGGGTTCAACATTCAGGTCTTAATCAAAAAGTCCTATGTTACTTGATAACGATACATATACTTGTGTAGTATCCCAATATAACTATATATAAATTAAAAAGTTAAATTCTTATTTTTCTTTAGGATAAAGTTTTTGGTTTTATTGCAAAATAAGGAAATATAAGTGAAAAATATCATCAGAACTATTGTTATATTGTGCATAAGCATTAAATCGGGATCAAATTTTTGGCGCCGTTGCCGGGGAAGAAAAATAATCAAAATGCTGAAATTCATCAAGAGTTTAGACCTTTAAGATATCATGCCAACCCTACTATAGATGAACTTCATAGTAGTATTCAAAAACCTACTATAAAAGTTAATTAGCCAACCCTACTGTAGATGAACTTCATTGTAGTATTCAAAAACCTACTGTAGTGGCTAACTCATTTGACGTAGATGAACTTCATTGTAGTATTCAAAAACCTACTATTGTGGCTAATTCATTTGAGCTTAAACTAGATGAACTTTATTGTAGTATTCAAAAACCTAATGTAGTGGCTAATTCATTTGAGCTTAAACCACCAAATGGTATCAAATAATCAGTTTGGGGGATCACCAACTGAAGATCCAAATTTACATCTTAAATAATTTTCTAGAATTGTGTGCTACATTTAAATATGATGGTGTTTCAAATGATGTCATATGACTTAGATTATTTCCTTTCTCACTGAGTGATAAAGCTAAGATGTGGTTGAATTTGTTAGCACATGAAATTATCAGAACTTAGGGTGATTTAGCACAAAAATTCCTTGCTAAATATTTTCCACCATAAAAAATAACAAAGCTTAGAAATGATATTACATCTTTTAATCAATTTGAAGGGGAATCTATTTATGAAGCATGTGAACGATTTAAAGAACTCTTAAGAAAGTGGCCACACTATGTTATACCAAATTGGTTAATAATTCAAACCTTTTATAATGGATTAATTGGTTCTCTTAGATCTATTATTGATACCGCTGCCGGTGGTTCATTGATGTCAAAATCATTTCATGAAGCTTATGCTTTAATTGAAGAGATGGCTACCAATAATTTTCAATGGCCATCTGAGAGGATAAATCCTAAGAAAGTAGCCAATATTCATGAATCTGATGCATTTACTATGTTAGCAAATCAAGTTGATGCAATTTCAAGGAAGTCCCCTAAGAAAGTAGCCAATTTCATGAATCTGATGCATTTACTATGTTAGCAAATCAAGTTGCTGCAATTTTAAGGAAGTTAAATCATGAAACTAATGCATTTACTATGTTAGCAAATCAAGTTGCTGCAATTTCAAGGAAGTTAGGCCCTAATAATTTTCAATGGCCTTCTGAGAGGGTAAATCCTAAGAAAGTAGCCAACATTCATGAATTATGCTTTAATTGAAGAGATGGCTACCAATAATTTTCAATGGCCTTCTGAGAAGGTGAATCCAAAGAAAGTAGCCAATATTCATGAAACTGATGCATTTACCATGTTAGCAAATCAAGTTGCTGCAATTTCAAGGAAGTTAGACCAATTTGTAGAAAATAACCCATATTCATGAAACTGATGCATTTGCTTGTTAGCAAATCAAGTTGCTGCAATTTCAAGGAAGTTGACCAATTTGGAATGAATTTTTCTCAATAGCAAATCAAGTTGCTGCAATTTCAAGGAAGTTAGACCAATTTGGAATGAATTTTTCTCAATCAATTTTCGGGTAAATCCTAAGAAAGTAGCCAATATTCATGAAACTGATGCATTTACCATGTTAGAAAATTAAGTTTTACAATTTTTAGACCTAATTTGTAATGTATTTTTCTCAACCAATTTCCATGATTGAAGAGAATTCATTAGGACAAATGGTAGATTCTCAAACTTCATTAGAGACTTTGAATGCCATAAATAATAAGCAGAATAACCCATATTCCAATTATTATAACCCAGGTTGAAAGAACCATCCCAACTTTAACTGGAATAACAATTCAGCTGGTAATAATCAGCAATGGGGGAAAAACCAAGTAAACTCATTGAGAGACTGGAACAACCAATAATTATAGATCTACTTATCCTCCAGGTTTCAATAGTAATACACATTTAAGGAGAAGAAGTTGTCTATAGAAGAAGTGGTGTTACAAATGGGAAATCAGTTATAAAGTCAAGGAGCTACAATTAGAAATATTGGATAAGAAGTTGTCTATAGAAGAAGTGGTGTTACAAATGGGTAATCAGTTACAAAGTCAAGATGCTACAATACAATTAGCAATATTGAGAATCAACTTGGGCAAATCGCAAGTTCATTAATTAATAGATCCTAAGGAACACTTCCTAATAATACTGAATTAAATCCAAAAGACCAAAATAAAGAGAAAGTTAAAGCCGTACAACGTAGAAGCAGAAGAGAGTTGGAATGTAGGGTTCAAAAAGAGATTGAAGTAGACATAGAAGAAATTGAAGAATCAAAAGAGGACACTCCGAAAGATTCTGGAAGACATATTTCTCCGCCGAAAATTGATTTAGAAAAAACCACCGCCTTCATTTCCTCAGAGACTTCGACAACAGAAGTTGGATAAACAATTTTCAAAATTTCAGGAAATATTTAAGAAACTTACAATCAATATTTCATTTCCTGAAGCCTTATAACAAATGTTTTTGGAAATATTTAAGAAGCTTACAATCAATATTCCATTTGCTGAAGCCTTAGAATAAATGTCAAGTATGAAAAGTTTATGAAGGATATTCTCAACAGAAAAAGGAAGTTTGAAGATAATGAGACTGTTGCACTTAGTGAGTATGTGTTATAATTCAGAAGAAACTTCCTGAAAAGCTTAAAGATCCTGGTAGCTTTACAATTCCATGTGCATTAGGAGACAGATTTTATGGGAAAGACTTATGTGATTTAGGTGCAAGCATTAACCTTATGCCATTATCAATATTTAAAAGGTTGGGATTAGGAGAAATAACCCCTACTATTGTAACTCTATAGTTAGCAGATCGTTCAATAACCTATCCTAAAGGAGTTATAAACGATGTTAGTGAAAGTGGATCAATTTATCTTTCCTGTTGATTTCATTGTGCTAGATATGAAGGAAGATAGAGAGATACCTATCATTTTGGGGAGCCCTTTCCTACCCACAGGAAGAGCAATGATAGATGTGCAGAAAGAGGAATTAACAATGCACGTCAATGATCAAACTGTTACTTTTAACATTTCAAAATCAATGAAATTCCTTGAAAAGGTAAAGATGATGATTGTTATAGAATGGATGTTATAAGATATATGAGCGAATGCATTTCAAGACTACTTACGAAGAAAAATCTGAAGAAAAGGATTTGGAACACGGGCAAGAAGAGGAATTAGATTAATGTGTAAATCTTTTTAAGGAAGATTTAAGTTATGTTCAAGAAAGTTTTGAAATTTTGGACACGATAGACAAAGATAAATCATTTTTTCCATCTATTAAAAAACCTCCAAAACTTAAGTTGAAATTACTTCCTAAACATCTAAAATATGCCTTTTTAGGAGATTCCTCTACTTTACCTGTTATAATTTCCTCAAAGTTAACAAAGAAAGAAGAAGAAAAGCTGATGAAAATTTTGAAAAATTTTAAGAAAGCCTTCGGATGGACAATTACTGATATTAATCTAGAAGAAAACTGCAAACCCAGGGCTGATCTACAAAGGAGATTAAATCCTGTTATGAAAGAGGTTGTTAAGAAAGAAATTTTAAAGTGGTTAGATGATGGAATTATCTACCCTATTTCAGATAGTGCATGGGTTAGTCCAATTCAATGTGTTCCTAAGAAAGGAGGAGTAACTGTAACTGTGAATGAGCATAATGAGTTAATACCTACTAGACAAGTTAAAGGGTGGCAAATATGCATCGATTATAGAAAATCAAATCTTGCCACTGAGAAAGATCATTTTCGACTACCCTTTATAAATCAAATGCTGGATAGACTAGCTGGACATAAATACTTTTATTTTCTGGATGGATATACCGGTTATCACTAAATTTAAATATCTTTTAAGGATCAAGAGAAAACAACATTTACCAGTCCTTATGGTACCTTTGCTTTTAGAAGAATGCCCTTTGGTTTATGTAATTCCCCTGCTACATTTTAAAGATGTATGATGGCTTTTTTTTGTGATTTAATTTAAAAAGAGATTGAAATCTTTATAGATGACTTTTTAGTGTTTGGAACTTCATTTGACTCATGTTTAGAACATTTATCTAAAGTTCTTAAGCACTATAAAGAAATAAATTTAGTCCTTAACTTGGAAAAATGCCAATTTATGGGAGCAGGAGGAATTGTATTAGGTCATCAAATATTAGAAAATGGTATGGAACTAGATCCTGCTAAAATTCAAGTGATCGCTAATTTACCTTATCCAACAAATGTGAGGGAAATTAGGAGTTTTTTAGGACATGATGAATTCTACAGGTGATATATTAAGGACTTTTATAAAATTGCTAAGCCTTTATGCCATTTACTGGAGAAAGATGCAATTTTTTATTTTGATGAGGAATGCCTAAAACCTTTTAAATTATTAAAAGAAAAATTAATCATTGCACTAATTATAGTTTCACCAAATTGATAAAAACCTTTTGAACTTATGTGTGATGCAAGTGATTATGCTATTGGAGTTGTTTTAGGACAAAGGTATGATAAAATTTTCAAAGTTATTTACTATGCTAGTAAAACACTTAAAAAAACTCAAATTAATTATACAACAACTGAAAAAGAGTTTTTAGCAATAGTATATGCCTTTGATAAATTTAGATCATATTTGATTGGAACTCATTGTATAGTGCATGCAGATCATTATGCTATTAAGTACTTAATGAAAAAGAAGGATACTAAATCAAGACTTATAAGATGGATTCTTCTTTTACAAGAATTTGATTTTGAAATAGTAGATTGAAAGGGAACTGAAAATCAAATTGCTGATCATTTGTCCAGGTTTGAATTAGAAAAACCACTCTATTTTGAAAAAGAAATTAATGAATATTTTCCAGATACAAATTTGTTCACTGTAAATGAGTGGCGTGTTCCGTGGTATGCTAACATTGTGAACTATATTTTTAGTGATCTTAAGCCCTATGGAATAACATACCAACAAATGAGGGAATTTATTTCTGAAGCTAAGACTTATTTTTGGAATGACCCATATTTATATAAACAAGGAAATGTTCTGATCATTCGAAGATGTGTACCATTAAAAGAAACTTATGAAATTTNAGAAGTTGAAATATTTGATATTTAGGGATTAGATTTCATGGGACCATTTATACCATCTTTCAAAAATTTATATATTCTATTTAGTAGTGAACTATGTATCCAAATGGATAGAAGTTGTTGCTTTACCTCGATGTGATGCTCAAAGTGTTGCAAAATTTTTAAAAACAAACATATTTTGTATATTTGGGATGCTGAGAGTTATCATTACTAATGGGGGAAGTCATTTCAGAAATGTCATTATGGAGAAGTTATTAAAGAGCTATCATATAAATCATAGGATTGCTACTGCTTATCATCCTTAGACAAGTGGTTTAGCTGAATTATCCAATCGGCTTATCATCCTCAGACAAGTGGTTTGGCTGAATTATCCAATCAAGAAATTAAAAGAATTATGGAAAAATCTGTGAATCCAACCTTATCATCCTCAGACAAGTGGTTTGGTTGAATTATCCAATCGGGAAATTAAAAGAATTATGGAAAAATCTATGAATAAAAAAAAATGGATTGGTCAGTCAAACTTGACTATGCTTTGTGGGCTTTTAGGACTGTATATAGAACTCCTATGGGAATGTCCCCATATAGGCTAATATTTGAGAAAGCTTGTCACTTACCTATTTAACTTGAGCATAAAGCATATTGGGCTATTAAATAGTTCAATTATAATTTAAAAGATGCTGGTGAGAAAAGATTATTACAATTAAATGAGCTCGAAGAGATAAGGAATGAATCTTATGAGAGTGCTAAGGATTTATAAAGAAAAGATGAAAATGTGGCATGATCGAAAGATTCTTACTAAAAATTTTTAGCTAGGTTATAAAGAAAAGATGAAAATGTGGCATGATCGAAAGATTCTTACTAAAAATTTTCAGCTAGGGTAACAAGTTTTGCTATATAATGCAAGGTTATAATTATTTCTAGGCAAACTTAAGTCCAGGTGGATGTGCCCATTTGGTGTGATAAAAGTTTTTCCTTATGGAGTCGTGGAGATTAAATATCCTAATTTTGAGAAAATTTTTAAAGTGAATGGACATAGACTGAAACCTTATTATATAAGGGATCAGCATAAATATAATGATGGAAAGATGTTGGGTCAACCAGAATGAGCACTGGTTACATCGGGATAACGACATAAAACCAAGTGCTTTGTGGGAGGCAACGCATATTTATCAGTGTATTTTTTCTTTGATTGTTGTTTTGAGTCTGATTAAGAAATTTGGGGTAGTATTTTTGAGTTTATTATGAGCTAGTAATGATTTTTAGACTTTATTTGGTGACCTAAACATGTTAGAATGAAAATTTGGACATTAAGTTGACTGGTGCAAAAATGTGCACTGGCGCTTAAGCGCTAGATCCGATGCTTAAGCACAACAATTTAATCACATGTGCAAATTTTGATTTCTAGAAGGTGTAACTATAATTTAGTTGGAATAAACGTGTCTTGACAGTTTCTAGTCGTGCCTAGAAGTTATGAGGGGGAATTAGGCCTATAAATAGAAGGGGTTTGTGAAGGAATTTCACCCCGGATTATTTTTAGCCCTAAAAGTCTAAGAAAGAGAGAGATTTAGAGAAAAGGTCTTCATGGGAGATAGATTTGAAGAAGAAGGAAGACGCCATGAGGAAGAAGTTCATTAGTCAAAGTGCACAGGAGATGTATAACGGTTTCTTAGCTGTTAGTATTGAAGGAATATCAGAGAAGATTAACTAGATGGAGAATATTATATTTGTATTAGAGACTAAGGTGCTTGAATTGCATGCTCATCTAGAACATATTGGGTGGCAACTTAAGATGCAATTCTGCCATACCAGTTATGTAGAGGAAGCGGATAAGGCGATGTTCCTTAAGCAAAAGTGAATCGAAGATGATACTATTAGAGCTGGTCACCACCGTCCATTTTATCAACTCTATATTCCTAGAGAGACTACTGAGAGACAAGAATTCATTCCTTCTAATGAAGAGTGGCATTAAGTTAAGTGTTAGGAATTGTGTGTTTGCAGTCATGTTTTTAAGTGCGTTAGTGTTTATGTCTTATGTTTAGTGATTGTGTCACTTATATGTTTAATTGTAAATGTGTGTTAAGTGTTTTGTACTAAGGAAATTTTTCTCAAGGGAAATAAACTTTGAAAGGTGTAGAGTTAGAGGACTTTAAAGTGACAGGTTAGAGCCTCCAACTTGGTTTATTGTTTTAGGTTCTGATACAAGATTTTAGTCCCCAGGTGGAGGGAATCGAGGGAGCTCTAGATTGAGAGCTGGTATCTTCCTGCCTAGTCGGTCTTCAGAACAATTCAAATTTTAAATTAGTCAATGTTCTATATAGCATCTCTAGTAAGGGTAAAGAATATTATTTCTCCTATTTGACACAACACACTTTGCATACCTCCACAACAAAATTTCTATACTTATTACTAATTCATGATAAGGAGAGATTTATTTTCATATCAAGTGTTTTTCTCTTACATAAACTCAAGTTATCTTTAGAAGTTTTACTGTTTTGTTAAAATATCAAAATACCAAAAAGAATTGAATTTTACTTATTGAGAAAATATCTATAGTTTAAGTAATTGTCTTTTTATAATAAAAAGTTTGTGCATATTGCATATTTCCGTGTGGGTTTGATATTTAGGTCTTAATCAGAAAGTCCTATATTACTTGATAATGATATGTATACGTGCGTAGTATCCCACTATATATATAATTTAAAAAGTTAAATTCTTATTTTCTCCAGGATCAAGTTTTTGGTTCTATTGCAAAGTAAGATAACATAAGTGAAAAAAATCATTAAAGTCATTGTTATAATGTGCACATAAGCAGTAATGGGATCAGTGAGTTAGGGCTTAAATTGTTTAGTAGAGCTATACAAAGGCCTGAAGATAAAGTGAGGATTTATGTTGCACTAGGCAGAGGACCCTGAAGTCCTATGGCTTATTTATCTAATTCTAAGGAAAGATATGTTGTTGTAGATCCTCATGCGGTTGTAGATAGTTATTGTAGATTACTTCTCACAGAGTTAGCTTCAAGCTCCTCGATTAAAATAATAGTCCTAAAGTCTAAGGTCCAAAAGGTTTTACCAGATGTTTTAATGTTAAGGGGGGGTTAAAGTTGATTAGAGCGACACCGTTTAGGATCCCACGGTCCCCTCGTTCTGGTACCACTATTTTCTTTTGAACTTACTTAGCTTAAGCAAGTTGTTACACTTATTTAAACCAAAAAGATCTAATTAGCAACCGCAGGTTACCTCGTCTGGGGGACTCCTGTAAATTCAAAAGGATGTTTTAAGTTTAGTGATACTTCAAAGGATTTGTGGTTACCTTTGAAAGAATTTGTTTTAGATTTTTGAAAAAGTTGATTAATTTTTTAAAATGGTTTTGATTTTTGCAAGTAAAGTAAAGTGCATAACCAAGCAGTTATAATATTTTGCAGCAAGAGTAAATTGCAGTAAGTAAAATGACAGAAGTTAAGTAACACTATAAATATGTACCTGTCATCATCTTGTCATTCCCGCTGAAAGATTAGTTTTTCCAACATGATATATAATTTTGTAGGAAATTAAATAAGATCGAAAAGACCAGAATAGTTGAAGGTGCAGCTAACTGATCCCGACTATCCATATGCACAGTATAATAATAACTTTAATGATCTATTTCACTTATGTAATCTTACTTTCAACAGAACCAAAAACTTGATCCTAGAGAAAATAAGAATTTAACTTTTTAATTTTTATATATATTGGGATACTACGCAAATATATGTATCGTTATCAAGTAATATAGAACTTTTTTATTAAGACATGAATATTGAACCCACAGGAAAAATATGCAATATGCACAAACTTTCTATTTTAAAAAGACAATTCTTAAACTATAGATATTTTCTCAATAAGTAAAATTCATTTCTTTTTGGTATTTTTGATATTTTGACAAAACAATAAAACTTCTAAAGATAACTTGAGTTTATGTAAAAGAAAAGCACTTGATATGAAAATATCCTTCTCCTATTATGAATCAGTAATAAGTATAGGATTTCTGTTGTGGAAGTATGCAAATTGTGATAGGAGGAAATATTTTTTACCCTTACTAGAGTTGCTATAAAGAACATTGGCTAATTTAAAGTTTGAATAGTTCTGAAGATCGGCTAGGCAGAACCCTTACTAGAGATGATATAAAGAACATTGGCTAATTTAAAGTTTGAATAGTTCTGAAGACAGGCTAGGCCCTTACTAGAGATGCTATAAAGAATATTGGCTAATTTAAAGTTTGAATAGTTTTGAAGACCGACCTTACTAGAGATGCTATAAAGAACATTGGCTAATTTAAAGTTTGAATAGTTCTAAAGACCAGATAGGTAGGGAAGATACCATCCTTACTAGAGATGCTATAAAGAACATTGGCTAATTTAAAGTTTGAATAGTTTTGAAGACCAGCTAGGCAGGGAAGATATCAGCTCTCTCTCTAAAGTTCCCTCGATTCCCTCCACCTGGGGGTTAACATCTCGTATCAGAACCTAAAAAAATAAACCAAGTCGGGGGTTGTAACCTGTCACATTAAAGTCCTCTAACTCTATATCTTTCAAAGTTTATTTCCCTATTTATTTGCACTCAATCATATGAATTACATTCTCAATCATACAACCTCATATGATTCTTTTATTTATTTTCAATCAATCATATGAACTACATTCTCATTCATACAACCTCATGTGATTCTTTCTAATTGTTGACTGAGACAATACCAGCCCAGTTCTTACATGTTCTCACAATAAATTTTAACATCTGGATAGGTCAAATCAAGAATTAAATGAAGTACATAGATTTAAATCATCGCAATTTCTTCCAACATTAAAGATCAATACTCTCCACAACTTCCATCCAACACTTTTAATTACTTATAATTTCAAGGAGAAAGATAAAGAAAACTACTCAAAATTTGAACACTTTAATTACTTATCATTTTAAGGAGAAAGATAAAGAAAACTACTCATAATCCATGAAAAAACCACACTTTAGTTTAAAAGTAAAAATCATTGTCAAACCAACAAGAAGTCTCGATTAAAACCAAAAGTAGTTCAAAACAAAAGAAAAAAACATCTCAAATCCTCCACCAAACTCTTGAAGTTCCTTTGAATCTTTTCTCTTTTACAACACTCTTGACTCTCACAATAAAACTAAAAACAAAAAGGATAAAATAAATTTGTGGTGCCTGAAAATCACTCCAAAGCTATCTCTCAAAACTCCCTTTTTCCAACACTTTCAGAACTTTCAAGCACACTTTAAAAAGTCTTAACTTTCTTCTTTTATAAATCTCCAAGAGGTGCCTTGATAACTCTTCAAAATGTGTCTCAATTCGATGAATTCTTCAAAGGATGCCTCTTTTCATAAGTCTTCTAACCATATTTTCGTTTCTAGTGGTCATAACCACCATCTTTAGCCAATAAGTGCCTCAAATGTCCCTTCAAAATTCAAAAAAATGAAGTAAACCATCATATAATTACCTCTGGCGCTTAGGATTGGCCTTCTCTATTTCACTGGCGTTTAATCATCGGATCTGGCGCTTAGGCGCTAAAACACTTTAGCATAATTTTAACATTGTTGCTCCAAATTTGATTATTTTTCACTCCTTGTAGCATTTTTACCTTTTTACTTGTACCTGAAAGAAAAACACACAAATATCTTCCATTAAAGCGCAATATCTCAAAAATAAGTATAAAAATGTGTCTAATATTTTAGGTGTATCAAAATCCCCCAAACTTAAAATTTTACTTGTCCTCAAGTGACACTTCAATCTTTAAAAACTAAATAAGTATGATATGTATATGAGTTTCTTTAGGAGTTACTAAATTTTAGATTTAGAAATATAGTAGTCAAATTTAGAAAAAATATTTAGTAAATGAGACCAACTTAAAGTTTAGAAATTTTTAATGTTAAGAAATATGAAAATATGAGTTTCTATCTAATCTAGAAATTTTGTAGATTTTCTAAATTTAGAATTTATTCCTTTTATTATCTCCACTTAAAAATTTCTATTAAAAATAATTTTACTAACCATATTATATCCCTAAGCTTAAGAGTTTCTCAAGTCTTATAATTTAAAAAGTTCAAATGTGGAACCAATTTTTGATTAGGCACTAATCCTTAAGCTTCTCCTCCCTTAACTTTTTTTCTTTTTCTTATTTTTTCTTTCCTTTTCTTTTCTTTTCTTTTTCTTTTATTTTCTTTTCATTTTCTCTCTTTTTTTCTTTTTCTTTTTTTTTCTTTTCTTTTTCAGGCAAGGATTACTATATCTGAATAGGCCTTTAATGGTTTTGAATTCAACTTCTCATTTCCTAAAGCAAAATCCTGATATAAATCTTTTACTTATAAATATAATAATAGTTTTGAAAATTATATTTAATAAAAGAAATTTAAGTATTAAAAATAAAAGTTTAAATTTCTAAATTTTTCAACAATACAATTTTTCTTACTAAAGATAGTTATACTATATTTAACATTTTCTACACTAAAAATTTTTAACTAAAAGTTTTTCTTCATTACTCAAAATTTTAACTAAATCTTCTTACTCATTTGTAAAATTAAATTTCACTTCCCAAATTTAGGATCAATTTTTTTCTTTTCAAATCAAATTCACTTGTAGCACATTTGAGAACAAATAAAATTCTAGTTTTTTTTTTTCTTTTCAAATCAAATTCACTTGTAGCACATTTGAGAACAAATAAAATTCTAGTTTTTAAAAATTTTAACTAAATTTTCTTACTCATTTCTGAAATCAAATTTTACTTCCCTAATATAACTTCATATACATAATCCATTTTCTTTCCTCATTTATAAAATCAAATTTTACTTCCCTAATATAACTTCATATACATAATCATTTTTTTTAAATTTCAAATTCACTTGTAGCACATTTGAGAACAAATAAAATTCAAGTTTTGAAAATATTTTTCATCCCCCTAAACATAAATTTTTAACAAGATTAAACATTTTAGCAGCAAATATATATAAGCAGGAATAAAATTTGAATTAACATGCTTACAGGAATTCCTATACCCTAATTAAACAAGTATTGTTGGCACTATTTTTGGTTGGAGTTGCCCGTAAGAAGCTGTCAGCCACCTGAATCAAAATCCCATCGCCAGCTTTGAAAGGACGTTTAATTTATAATCCGTTGGAAGCTGTCGGCCGCCGGAATCGAGACATTTTAATATATATATATATATATATATAGATGAAATCAAACTGACCCCATATTTTTCATAGTTTAAATGAAAGAGCACTATACCTCAAATCATGAAATCAAACTGACCCCATATTTTTCATAGTTTAAATGAAAGAGCGTTGTACCTCAAATCCTATATCTATCTCGAAGGATAAACACAAGACTTAAGGATGAGGCTCAATCAAATAAACTAAAGAATATATGACATTTGTTTGGTCTGCGAAACCATTTTATTTGCAGATAAGTTCCCCTATTTAATATAAAGAATTAAATAAGTTTTATATTAAGCTGGGTTCGGACATGCTTCCTATAAGGGCAAGCCACTATAGTTAATTACATCTTAAATGACCAAAGTCACCTAAGAAGACTCTCTCTAAAAATCAGAAAATATTATCTTCAAGGAGTTTCAAAGGTTAGGACTTTTCAAATGAAATCGGACGTAGAGGTGTGAAAGGAGATTGGTTCAAATTTGGAATATTTTGTTGTAGAGTTCAAAGGAGGAAGAACTAGGGGATGTCATGGATCCAGATGAGAACCTCGATGACTTCCCAAGTTATCCTAATGTTTGGTTTCATTTTTAAAGAGAAATATTTAGGTGTTTCATCCTGCCAATTTTATTATTTAGGGCTTACATTCTTGTGAAACTATCACATAGATAGCCTGAAAGATGTGAGGTTTTAGGTCGTGACAGACAATCCTCGGAATCCTAAGACGAGTTAGGGCTTATATTGTATAGCAGGGTTATACAAAGGCCTAAAAATAAGGTGAGGATTTACCTTGCATAAGCAAGCAACCTCAAAGTCCTATCGCTTTGTTGCTTATATCTAAGGAAGGAAGATTGGTTTAGCTAGGAAAGGCATGTTTTGCTATTGAAGATGGTCGTGCCGCCCACCATGCTAGCTCCTTGTCGCGATGAGTTTGAGTTTTCTAGTGTGTTAAGTTATGATGCCAAATCAGGTGGTCTTATGGTTAAATTTCTTTATTGAGGGCATATTAAAGTTGATTAGAGCGACACCGGTTAGGATCCTACGGGTCCCTCGTTCCGGCACCACTATTTTCTATTGGATTCACTTAGTCCAAATGAATTTACTAAACTCAACTTAATGAGTTCCCGTAATTTCATTTAGACCATGGGAAGCCTCGTTAGCGACCGTAGGTTACCTCCTCCAAGGAATTCCCGATCATCCAATAGATGCATCTTAATTTAGTTGAAGTTGTAGTTTTATGTAATGTTTGTGATTAAATTTTGAGTTGTTTTATATTTTGAATGTTGTAGGGATGAATTTTATCTTGGTTGATTTTAGTTTTGGTTTTGGTTTTGTGGTTATCCTGATAATTTTAGATTTCATGCAAGGTGGCATCGTTGTTTAGCATGCAAGTTTGTCGGTATAAAAGTATAGTATGAAAGTACAAGAAAGACGACGCTGAATACTATAAAAGCGTACCTGGCAAGTCTTCTCGTTCCACCACCTGAAACTCAAAAGGCATGTTAAGGCAATTTATATGAAACGGGCAAGTAAAATTTTGACGACCTATCTAACCCTAGGTCATATCTTGGTGGGTCCTTAGGAGTTTAATTAAGGATGATGTTGTCAAGCAAAATATATTAAGTTTGGTAGATCTCTGAGGTATCCAACAGATCTAGAGAAAGAAGCAGGTCTGTGCTACTCTCTCGTTGCCTGGTGGAAAATCCCAAGTTCTTTTAAACTTATTATGTTGCTTAATAATTAATCCTGTAAATACCCTTAGTTCTCAATGAACATTGATATATAATTATCCCAAAGAATAGGGTAATTATCATTTGTAATTTAATTTTGAATATTATGTGGGTGAAAACCCTTAAAGAGGCAAGTTAGTGTTATTGGAACACTTCGCCAATTTTTTTATCCTAAGCGGGCTTGTATTGTTTGAAAGATGTTCTAATTTTAATTGGGTTTGTTTTTCTAATTATAGTCCTAATTAGGCTTGTAGTGTTTGAAAGACGTCTTAGTTTTAATTGATATTTACTTTTCAAATCCTTGTTTAGCCTAAGTCACTACTAAGCCCTTAAGACCTAGGTGAGTGTCTTAGTTAGTTTTGAAAATTAAGTCCTAAGCCCTTAAGACCTAAGTGAGTGTCTTAATTAGTTTTGAAAAGGTTAAGCTTTAGGTGGCCATACTTTATGGTTTAAATTTCATTTGAAAAATCAAATAGGGGTATTAAATTGATTAATTATTGACTTCAAAGGTCATACCCCTAAGCCCTGGGTTCATTTTATTTTAATAAACATCCAAATTTTAATAATTTAAAAATTTATTAACTTATCGCTTCAATTAAGAAAGTGTGGTTGGTTTCTACCAATTAACCCCTTGTGTTTCAAACATCCAAATTAAGACCAGAGGTTACCCATTTTCCTCCTTGAATTAAGCTTAATTGTTAATTAAGGCTAAATTTCCAAAATTACACATTTGCCCCTAAGGCTCTAACACTTCATAATTTATCAAATTTAATCTAAATGACTTTAAAATTTTTATCCTACCTTATTCATGGGTCAATTAAGACATTAGAGAAGAAAATGTGATTTTTCAAGATTTAATTTAATTTATATACATATTTCCATGCAAAAATATGATTTTTCAAAGAAAATTCTTAACTTGACCAAGGTAAACCCTAATCCTTTGAAATTTTTACTGGAGGTATACTTAGACTAGAGAAGCCGTTGGACCAAATTTCATGATTTTTTTAATTTCATTTGAATTTTAAGAATTATTTTAAATTTTGGGGTATTTTTAAATTATAAAATATTTTAAATGTGGAAAATTAAGTTTCATATTTTTAAAAAGTCCTCCTGAGGTCAAAGAACTCAAAGGAGAAGATTTTATATTTTTCTAAATTTTATTTGATTTATTGGAATTATTTTTAGCCTTTAAAAATTATTTTTTAGCTTTGAAATTCAGTTTCTTTATTTAGGAAATCAGGAAAAATATTCTAATTATTCCTAAGTGCTTAGGAAGCAATTTATAACATTTTCATGAGTTTTATTATTTTTGTGATTTTTAGAGATTTTTAATTATTTAAATATTTAAAATAGGCTAAAAATCAAGTTTTTATTTTAAATATCATTTTATTTTTAGAAAATACCCCTGATTACAGAGAAGTGAAAAAAAAATAAGTTTTATAATTTTTCAAGTTATATTTTAATTATTTAAAATTATTTTAGTGCCAAAAATGTTAATTAACTTGAAAAATTAATTTAAGTTATCAACTGAACTTAAAATGCTTTGAAATTTTTATGATGAGTTCTGTGGATTCTATAAAATAGTGGAGATAAAAAATCAAGTCATTTTGTTATTGGTATTTTTCAAAATTAATTATTTTAGTGATTTAGGGTTTGTAAAGATTAGATGCATTTTAAATGACTTGACTCATGAGAAATTTTCCCAAGGACTCTCTGGTCATCATAAACCTTCCAAAATTTTCTTGGATTTTTCTAAGCAACATGCTAATTTCCATGATTAATTTAAGTAAATAATGCATATAAACTTGAAAAATATGATTCTCTGTCTAGGGACCTTCTCTGACTTTGGAAAAATCAGGAAATCTTTTCTAAAATAGGGATAACAACATGCAGAAATTTCAAGTCATGGTGTGATTACTACATGCATGGAGAATCAAAACATTCAAATCAGTGTTTAATTAATTAAAAATAAAATGTGTATCAAATGGATTTCAAATCATTTCCACATTTTTCTCCTCTGTTTACTGAGCAAGAGGCTATTAGTCTTTTATTTTTGTGATTTTTCTACACCAAGATATGAATTTTATAAATTAGGGATCATTTTCTGAATTAATTAAATCACTATTTATCTATTTAAACGCGCAGCGCCACCTCAACCTACGGCGGCTCCAAAGCTCCACGCGGCGCGCTTCCATTCGATGTCACTGTCCACCTCAGCGCTGACTCGACCCGCGATTTATGTTCCAAAGCACTGTCCGGCTTGATCTCGAGCGTCCATCCAATACACCCGCGATCAAATGACGCTCCATCATCGTCCCCGATAGCCTAGCCCGAGAACAGTCCATCTTCTAGCCTTAAGATCTCTCTCATTTTTTATCCAAATTAGATGAATTTTTTTTTAAATGCTCGTCTAGACTAGAGAAACATATCCATATGGTTATGATGCCATGAAATCAACTCAAAACAAATGGAGAGTTCAAATAGGCTTGGGAGTAAGAGAAGTTTTATACCTTAGCTCTGAGAAGTGAAGCTTCAATCAGAGGGTCTTAGCACGTTTGTTATGATCCAAAGAGACTAGGGATTGAGTCTCTGGTCTTGGTGTAAGGCCTAGGTATGATTTTGATCAAGGCCAATTTTGGGTGTTGGTCTAGAGCTATTGTAGAGGCTATTTCAGAGGGTAATTTGACGGGTGTTGACCTCACTTTTGGTTGAGGTTTAGTTTTTCCTCTTTAGTAGCCTAAGGTCTAGCCATAGGACTCTCCTATTGACTATTCTTAGAAAAATAGAAAAGATACCCTTACCACTAGAAATTCCAAACTCTTCTCTACTCAACTTGAAGTTCCATGTGTTGGTCTCAACCTCTAAATACTTAGTATGTGGGGTCACTATGGGGGAAACTCAAGATGAGTCACCCTTAGGATTACTGAACCTTAAGGTTGATTCTGGGTGTTGTAAACTCAAGATGAGTCACCCTTAGGATTGTTGGACCTTAGGGTTGACCTTGGGTGTTGGGCTTGCTAAGGCATTCACTACACTCATCTACACTCACAATCACTCACAACCCTAAACTCAAATTTCCACTCAAATTTCTAACCAGGCACTCACTACACTTATCTGCACCCACAATCACTCACAACCCTGAACTCAAATTTCTAGCTTAGGTCCCTTGATCATTTTGGGATACGCATGTAGATGGTTCACTAAACCTACTAGCCCTAGGGCTATGGTTTAGCTAAGACCACTACATAGAGGACCTAAAATGGGGTTTTCATTGGTCCATGGCTTATTGATGGTAGTTGGCACTCAAACTCTACCAAGATACCCAACCTACCCTTTTGCCCCTCAGCACCCCAAATTACCTAAACAACCTTGAAAACCCAAACTTTGCCAAAATTCCCAAGTTTACCCAAAATTCCCAAATTTGATTAAAATTCATTTCAAACCTTTTGAAAACCTCCAAATTATCCAAAATTCCCAAAATCTCTAAAGATGGCCAAATTACCAAAATACCCCTCTATAGCCCAAAATCCCAAAAATGCCAAAAATTCCCAAAAAAATCTCAAAAAATCTCAAATATTCCCAATTTCATTTCTCTCAACTATCACATAACCCAATTTGGCCAATTTGACCATCTTTAACCAAAATCCCCAAATTTGCCTTTAAAGACTCAAATTCCCCAAATCCAACTCATATGTTCATCAATTTGATCTCAATTGACCCCAATTCCAACCCTAAACTCAAATTCACTTTTTATATGACCAAACTAAATCAAATAGAAGCTCAATTGGTGCATAATTTGAGCCCAATTTTGATTTGGGTCAAAACACCAATTTTGACCATATGACCTAATCTCACCAAATTTAACCCATAACCTAGTCAATTGGCCCCAATTAATGTTGAAAAATCTTTATAATATTCCTACACATCAAAATCAACCATAAATTGTCCTTTTTGAGCCTCATTCCATTTGATTTTGGCCTAAATCCAAAATTCCCAAATTTAGCCCCAAATTGGCTAAGTCCTTAAATTTCACCCTATTGATTGCCTTAACCCACAAATTGGCATCCAATTCATGTTGAAAACTCTTCATATGGTCCCCATTGACCATTTAAAACAATAAATTTTGGACTTAGCCCAAGGCTAACCCAAGCTAGACCCAAGCCTAGCCCAACATGACCAAATTGATTAAAGTACTAACCCAAGCTAGACCCAAGCCTAGCCCAACATGACCAAATTAATTAAAGTTCAAAATTCCTTCATGTTCAAAAATCTTCATGATGTCCCTATTGACCATTTACAATAATCAATTTGGACTTAGAATTCATGTTGAAAACTCTTCATGAGGTCACATGTTCAAAACTCTTCATGAGGTCCCTATTGACCATTTACAATAATCAATTTGGACTTAGCCCATGGCTAACCCAAGCTAGACCCAAGCCTAGCCCAACATGACCAAATTGACTAAAATTCAAAATTTCCTCAAATTGACCCTTCTAACCCAAGCTAGACCCAAGCCTAGCCCAACATGACCAAATTGACTAAAATTCAAAATTCCAAAATTGACCTTTCAATTGGGCTCAAAACCATTTCCATTCTTCACCAAAGTTGTTCCTTGTGACTGACCCTTCAATTGAGCTCAAAACCACTTCCATCCTTCACCAAAGTTATTCCTTATGATCATCTACACCAAATTAAACAATTAATTGGGCCAATTGACATGGATAGCCTAGACCAAAGCCAAGGCTTGGTCATTTGCACCCACTTGGACCCATGCACTCAATGAGTCCTAACCACCCTAAAGTCACCAAATTAACTCCACCACAGCCATTAGTTGGACTTAGTGACCAGTCTATCACCAAATTAACTCCATCACAGCCATTAGTTGGACTTAGTGACCAGTCCAAACACCAAGAAATCACCTAAATCAAGCCATGGACCAAAAGTCCCCCAAATCAAGGGATATTTTTTTCCAAAAATGAATTTGCTTAAGATATCTTTACCAAAATTAGGTATCATTGCGCTAAATTGTTGTGACATATTCCCCTGGGTTCCCTGAGCTCCTAGCCACCTCCCCCTGGCCGGTCCGCCCGCCTAGTGGTCGGAAAAGCTCAAAATAGAGAGCCACCCCCATGGCACCTCACCCAAATCAAACCTGGAGGCCAGCTCATCCAAATCAAATTGAAGAGCTCCTCTGCCCTCCACCTAAGCACCACAATGCACCCAAACTTGTGCTCTGAGAGCCACCCCATGGCCATTTTTATAAAAACTCACCTCCACGGCCATGGGAGGTGTGCTAAAATTTTCTCAGAGAGAGCTTCCCAAATCACTCACAGAGCTTCCTTGAGATCTCCACAACCCATTCCAATCAATCTATTGCCTTGATTCCCTCTGTATAACCCTAATTTTGAGCTTAAAAATTAGGGCAGAAACAGGATATCTCTCAAAACTCCACCAAACTTCAATTGCTTGTGCCCACACCTTCACAACAGTAAGAGAAGACAAAGCCCCATCGAATTACCCTCTAAAATAGCCTCCACCATAGCTGTAGACCAACACTTGAAATTGAGCTTGGTTGAATTCATACCTAGGCCTTACACCACAATAAGAGGCTTAATATCTAGCCTTCTTGGACCCCAACGAACGTGCCAAGTACTTCTGATTGAAGCCTCCCTTATTAGAGCAATGGTATAAAACTTCTCCTCCTCCCGAGCCTATTTTGATTCTCCATTTACTTGGGCTTGATTTCATGACACATTAACTGTATGGATGTGTTCGTCTCACTAAGACGAGCATTTTAAAAAAAATCACTTAATTTGGTTGAGAAATGAGAGAGATCATAAGCCTTGAAGGTGGACGGCTCTCGGCCTAAGCCATTGGGAATGATGACCACACGCCGTCTGATCGCGCGTGTATCAAATGGATGGCCAAAATGAAGCCGGACAACGATTCTTTACATAAACAGCGGGACGCGTGGCTGCTGGAGTGGACGGCGGTGTCAAATAGGAGCGCGCCGCATGTAGTTTCGGAGCTGCCTAGGATCTATATTGTGCCGCGTGGATAAGTAGAAAAATAGGGCTTTTTCTATTTATTTAAACTCCCTAAACTTCAAAAATCCATAACTTTATGTAGAAAAATCACAAAAATAAAATAAAAATACTCTCTTGCTTAGTGAATAGAGGAGAATAATATGGAATAAACTTTAAGTCCATTTGGTGCATAAAATATTTTTAATTAATTAAACACTGTTTGGGATCATTTAATTCTCCATGCATATTGATACATCACCTTGGCTTGAAATTTTGGCATGTTGTAGCCTCTATCAAGGAAAAAATCCTCTAATTTTTCCAAAGTTAGAGGAGGTTTCTATACAGAGATCCATATTTTTTAAAAGGGAAACATCCTCTGATTTTTCTAAAGTTAGAGGAGGTTCCTATACAGAGATCCATATTTTTTAAAATTCTTCACATCATTTCCTTAAAATAATCATGGAAATTAGCATATTGGTTATTAAATCCCAAAAAAAATTTTATCATTTCCTTAAAATAATCATGGAAATTAGCATATTGGTTATTAAATCCCAAGAAAATTTTAGAAGGTCTACCATGACCAGAGAAACCTTTGAAAATAATCATGAAAATTAGCATATTGATTAGAAAATTCTAAGAAAATTTTGGAAGGTCCACTATGACTAGAGGAGCTTTTAAATATAATTCCATGGGTCAAANATTAACATTTAGGCTTAAGTCAAGGAGGGAAATGGGTAACCTCTGATCTTAATCAATTTATTTGATGCTTGATACACAAGGGGTTAATTGGTAGAAACCAATCTCACTTTCCTCATTAAAAAGATAAGTTAATAAATTTCTAAATCAATAAAAATTTGGAAGTTTATTAAAATTAAATGATCCGGGACTTATGTGTATGAATTTTGAAGTCAATAATTAATCAATTTAATACCTCTATCTTGATTTTCAAATAAAATTCAAATCATGAATCTTGACCATATAAAGCTTAACATTTTCAAAACTAATTAAGACACTTACCTAGGTCTTAAGGGCTTAGTGGTGACTTAGGCCAAATCAAAATTGACTAAGGATTAGAAAAATAAACATAACATAATCAAACATCCCTGAAACACCACTAAGCCCAATTAGGGTTAAAATTTGGCTAAGTGTTCCAACAACACTAACTTGCCTCTTTAAGAGTCTTCACCCACATAATTTTTAAATTGAATCACAAGTGATGATTACCCTATTCTTAGGGATAGATTGGACATCAGTGTTCACTGAGTAATAAGGGTATTTACAGGATGACTTATTAAGCAACATAATAAGTTTAAAAAAACTCATGATTTTCCACTAGGCGGCGAGAGAGTAGCACAGACCTGTTTCTTTCTCTAGATCTGTTGGATGTCTTGAAGATCTACTAAACTTAATATGTTTTGCTTGACAAAATCATCCTTAATTAAAAGGACCCACCAAAATATGACATAAGGTTAGGAAAACCACCAGAACTTTACTTTTCCTGCTCTCCATAAACTGCCTTAACATGCATTTTTAAGTTTCAGGTGGTGGAACGAGAAGACTCACCAGGTACGCTTTTAATGTTTGTTTGCAGCATTGTCTTTCTTGTAATTTTATGTTATACTTTTGTGCTTATACAAATTTACATAGAAAATTAAAACTATTCGGATAGCCACAAAACCAAAACCAAAACCAAAACCAAAATTAAAATCAACGAAGATAAAATTCACCCCCACAACATTCAAAATACAAAACAACTCAAAATTTAATCACAAACATCACACAAAACTACACTTCAACTCAATTAAGACATCTCTATTGGATGATCGGGAATCCCTTGGAGGACGTAACCTACGGTTGCTAACGAGGCTTCCTACGGTCCTGAAATATTAAGTTGAGTTTAGTAAGTTCATTTGGACTAAGTGAATCTAATAGAAAATAGTAGTGCCGGAACGAGGGAACCGTAGGATCCTCACCGGTGTCGCTCTAATCAACTTTAATATGCCCCCATAAATTTTAATGAACTTCAACCATAGGGCCACCTGATTTAACATTATAACTTGACATAATAGAAAACTCAAACTCATCGTGGCAAGAAGCTTGGAGCTAGCACGGTGGGCAGCACGATCATCTTCAATAGCAAAACATGTCTTCCCCAGCTAAACCAATCTTCCTTCCTTAGTCTTAAACAACAAAGTCATAGGACTTCGAGGTTGCTTGCTTATGCAATTAAATCCTCACCTTATCTTTAGGCCTTTGTATAGCCCTGCTATACAATATAAGCCCTAACTCATAAATCCTCACCTTATCTTTAGGCCTTTGTATAGCCCTGTTATATAATATAAGCCCTAACTCATTCTTTAGACTTAAACAACAAAGCCATAAGACTTCGAGGTTGCTTGCTTATGCAACGTAAATCACCTTATCTTTAGGCCTTTGCATAGCCCTACTATACAATATAAGCCCTAACTCGTCTTAGGACTTATCTTTAGGCCTTTGTATAGCCCTGCTATATAATATAAGCCCTAACTCATCTTAGGATTTCGAGATTTTATCTTTAGGCCTTTGCATAGCCCTGCTATACAATATAAGCCCTAACTCGTCTTAGGATTCTTAGGCCTTTGCATAGCCCTGCTATACAATATAAGCCCTAACTCGTCTTAGGACTCCAAGGTTGTCGCATAGCCCTGCTATACAATATAAGCCCTAACTCGTCTTAGGATTCCGAGGTTGTCGTTTGTTAATAGCCCTGCTATACAATATAAGCCCTAACTCGTCTTAGGATTCCGAGGTTATCGTTTGTCATGACCTAAATCCTCACATCTTCCTATACAATATAAGCCCTAACTCGTCTTAGGATTCTGAGGTTGTCATTTGTCACAACCTAACTTCGAGGTTTCTTGCTTATGCAATGTAAATCCTCACATCATCTTTAGGCCTTTGTATAGCTCTATACAATATAAGCCCTAACTCGTCTTAGGATTCCGAGGTTGTCGTTTGTCATGACCTAAATCAATTAAACAACCAAGCCATAGGATTTTGAGGTTGTCTGCTTATGCAACATAAATCCTCACCTCATCTTTAGGCCTTTGTATAGCTCTGTTGTACAATATAAGCCCTAACTCGTCTTAGGATTCTGAGGTTGTCGTTTGTCACAACCTAAATCCTCATATCCTCTATGCTATTTGTGTGATTATTTCACATGAATGTAATCCCTAACTAATAAACTTAACAGGATGAAACACCTAAATATTTCTCCTCAAAACTGAAGCCAAACATTAGGATAGCTTGGGAAGTCACCGAGGTTCGCCTCTGGATCCATGACATCCCCTAGCTCTTCCTCCTTTGGATTCTACAATAAAATGTACCAAATTTGAACCAATCTCCTTTCACACCTCTTTGTCCGATCTCATTGAAAAGTCCTACCCTTTGAAACTCTTTGAAGACAATATTTCTTGATTTTTATCGAGAGTCTTCTTAGGTGACCTTGGTCGTTTAAGATGTAATTAACTATAGGGGTTTTTCCTTATAGGAAGCATGTCCGAACCCAGCTTAATATAAACCTTATTTAATTCTTTATATTAAATTGGGGAACTTGTCGGCAAATACAAAGGTTTCACAGACCAAACTGATCCTATTTAATCCTTTATATTAAATAGGAGAACTTGTCAGCAAATACAAAGGTTTCGCAGACCTAACGGACCATATTAAATAGGGGAACTTGTCGGCAAATACAAAGGTTTCGCAGACCAAACAGACGTCATATATCTTAGTTTATTTGATCGAGCCTCATCCTCAAGTCTTGTGTTTATCCTTCGGGATAGATATAGGAGTTTATTTGATCGAGCCTCATCCTCAAGTCTTGTGTTTATCCTTTGGGATAGATACAGGATCCTATTTGATCGAGCCTCATCCTCAAGTCTTGTGTTTATCCTTCGGGATAGATATAGGATTTGAAGTACAATGCTATGATCGAGCCTCATCCTCAAGTCTTGTGTTTATCCTTCAGGATAGATACATGATTTGAGGTATAACACTCTTGCATCTTAAACTATGAAAATATGGGGTCAGCTTGATTCCACACTTCAATGTCCTTCCGAAGCGGGCGACGGGATTTCGATTCCGGCGACCGACAGCTTCTTAAGGGAAACTCCCCACAAACCTCCAACCCCAAAAATAGCACTGACAATGGGGCTTTGTCTTCTCTTGCTATTGTGAAGGTGTGGGCACAAGTAATTGAAGTTTGGTGGAGTTTTCAGGGATGTCCTATTTCTGCCCTAATTTTCAAACTCAAAATTAGGGTTACACAGGAGAAATCAAGGCAATGGAGTGATTGGAATGGGCTGTGGAGGTCTCAAAGAAGCTCTGTGAGTGATTTGGGAAGCTCTCTCTGAGAAAATTTTAGTGCACCTCCCATGGCTATGGAGGTGAGTTTTTATAAGAATGGTCATGGGGTGGCTCTCAAGGCAAATGTTTGGGTGCATTGTGGTGCTTAGGTGGAGGGCATAGGAGCTCTACAATTTGATTTGGCTGAGCTGGCCTCTACGTTTTATTTGGGGGAAATTCAAGAGGGGGTGACCCTCAATTTTGGCTTCTCTGGTGACTAGGCCGGCCGGCCATGGCAGAGGGAGGTGGCTAGGAGCTCAGGGCATTTAGGGGAATCTGTCAAAGCAATTTAATGCAATGGGGTTTAGTTTTCGTAAGGGTATCGTAAGCATGTGCATTTTTGGAAATAAGATCCCTTAATTTGGGGGAAATGGCTTAGTTTAGGTGGTTAGATGGGTTTTTTCTTAGTCTTAGGGTCTAACCAATGGCTGAGGTGGAGTTAATTTAATTGTTTTAAGGTAGTTTGGTCATATTTAATGCATGGATTCAAGTGATCAAAGTTTGGATTTAGGCTAGGTTAGCCATGTCAATTGACTCAATTGATTGATCAATATTGTGTAGATGATTTTTATAAAGATTTTTGGTGAAGGGTTGAAGTGATTTTGAGTTCAATTGGTAGGTCAATTTGAAGGATTTTTTAAATTTGGTCAATTTGAGCATGTTGGGCTAGACATGGGTCTAAGCTGGGCTAGCCTTGGGCTAAGTCCAAATTTAATGGTTCAAATAATCAAGGGAGACGTTGTGAAGATTTTTCATGAGGGGATAGAGTGAAAATTTTGGGGCTAAGGCCATCAATTTGGTGAGATTTTGAGACATGGCCAATTTAGGAGCAAATTTGGGGCTTTTGGACTTAGGTTGAAATCAAATGAAATTGAGGTCTCACCAAGGCCAATTGAAGGCCAATTTTTATGTATGGGGATATTATGAAGATTTTTTAACACAAATTGTGGCGAATTGAATGGGCTATGGGTTCAATTTGGTGGACCAAGTCATAGGGCCAAAATTGGGTTTTTGGTTTAGCTCAAAATTGGGTTCAAATCATGGACCAATTGAGCTAGGATTTGGTCTAGATTGCTCATATAAAGAGTGAATTTGAGTTTAGAATTGAAATTGGGGTAAATTGAGACCCATTGGATAGACATTTGGGGTAATTTGTGGAAAATATGGGCCTTTAAAGGGAAATTTGGGGGTTTTGATCAAAGATGGTCAAATTGGCCAAATTGGGTCATGTGATAGTTGCGAAAAATGAAATTGGGAATATTTGGGAGGTTTTGGAAAATTTTGGGATTTTTTAGAATTTTTGGAATCTTGGGGTAAGGAGGGGTATTTTGGAAATTGGCCAATTTTGATGATTTTGGGTAGTTTTGGGTGTTTTCAAGGTGTTTGAAATGATTTTTGAGTCAAGTTGGGCATTTTGGGTAGATTTGGAAAATTTGGTCAAATTTGGGGCCCCAAGAGTATCTAGGTAATTCGGGGAATTTAGGGGCAAAAGGCTAGGTTGGGTGTCTTGGTAGAGTAGGAGTGCCAACCACCATTAATAAGCCATGGACTAATGGAAAACCCATTTTAGGTCATCTATATAGTGGTCTTAGCCAAACCCTACCCTAGGGCTAGTGGTTTAGGGGACCACCTACATGAGTCTCCCAAAAGTATCAAGGGACCAGAGCCTAGAAATTCTGGGTTTAAGGTAGTGAGTGATTATGAGTGTAAAAGATTGCAAGTAAGTGCCTTAGCCCTCGACCAACACCTAGGGTCAACCTTAAGGTCCAGCAATCCTAATGGTAACTCATCTGGGTTCCCATATAGTGACCCCACCTGCTAAGTGTTAGAGGTTAGGACCAATATGTGGAACTTCAAGTTGAGTAATATGTGGAATTCCAAGTTGAGTAGAGAAGAGTGTAGAATTTCTAATGGTGAGGGTTCCATGTGCTAGGAATAGTCAACAGGAAAGTCCTATGGCTAGACCCTAGGCTACTAAAGAGGAAGAACTAGACCGACCAATATGTGGAACTTCAAGTTGAGTAGAGAAGAGTTTGAAATTTCTAGTGGTGAGGGTTCCAGATCTAGTTTTCTAAGAATAGGCAATAAGAAGTTTGGAATTTCTAATGGTGAGGGTTCCATGTCTAGTTTTCTAAGAATAGTCAATAGAAAATTGTAGAATTTCTAATGGTGAGAGTTCCTTGTCTAGTTTTCTAAGAATAGTCAATAAGAAAATACTATGGCTAGACCTTAGGCTACTAAAGAGGAAAAACTAAATCTCAACCAAAAGTGAGGTCAACAATTATTAAGCTGAAAACAGGAGTAAAATTATTTTTTGATCAATTTTCTATCATTTTAATTTAAATTTAACATGTAGAGATTCAATAGACTTCTAAGTGATGGGTACAAACATAAAAATAAACACACTAACAAGATAGAAAAAAAATACAGGGTAGCAGTTTTCTGAGTTTAAAATTTAAAACTAAAGTTAGCAAGATTTTTAAATTTTCACAAGACATAGAATCAAGTTCAATCCTTAACTAACTAACACAATAATTGACACACGGCAACAATTACTACCCTAGAATTTAAAGCAAAATACTAACAAACACAAACATCACAATAACAATTAAACAAAAGTCCACCACATCATAAAGTCTAAATAGGTACACAAGTGCAATTGTAGTAAGTTCAAACCACGTAGTCCAACACACATTACAAACATAAAAATAAATAACTCAGTCCTCCTCATCATCCTCAGAATCACTGCTATTCTAAACATCTATAGTAATCAGGGTATCTAGGATATGGAGGAAATTACACTCCTTGGTTACCCCTAATGAGGTTTTCCAGAGATGAATGAAATTTCTCTTCATAATCACTTTTTCTTCCACTATACCCATCAATAGGACCTGTAAAGCTTTCTAAATTTCTTACCTTATCTGCGGTATAGTTGATATTGTCCATCATCCTTTGTAATAGCTGACTTTGAGCTTCCGTAGACTCACCTCTAGAAGTAGAAGCTCGTGAGGTAGATGGTTTAGATGTAGAAGTAGCAGAGTTAGATGCAGTAGACATTGTCATTCCATAACTCCTTGAAAATCATCCTCTGTAGCTAAAAATAGAATGATCAGAATAAAACTTCACATTAACACTTGTGATTAGCTTTAGAGGCAACAGTATTTCCTCCCAGCTATCATATCTCACTCCAGCTTGCTCACATAAAGAAACAATTAAGGAAGCAAATCCTAAACCTGCAGTAGTAACGATAGTGGCAGAATTGATGATATTCTAATAGATCAAAGCTCTAACGTTGATGAGATTGTCTTCCTTAATACAATAGTTCAACATTGTTCTCTCTCTGGTAACTTCGTTGAGATGATTTGTCGGTAATAGACGGGCTGAAATAAAATAGTGTTATGCCTTCAAAGGTGCACTCAACTTTGAGGTGGAAAAATTGAGTCTTCTTTCATTAGTAATTTTCCAGAGCCCTCTTCCAATTGTCAAATTGGAAATAATCTCATCTAGCTCAGTCTCAGTAGGACTACAGTTTGCATAAAAACATAAAGTATCAGGTGGTAGATGGTAAAACATATTGATTACCTCCGGTGAAAAAGGTATCAATTTTCCTCTAACCATGACTCGATCGTCTTTAGCCTCAGGTAGGTTAGCATAGAACTCCCTAACTACATATATAACGGGCACAACAAAAAAACAGCAGAATCGTTCCCATTATCGGGGAACGATCAGATCTTCTACAGATCCACCTGAATTTTTGAAACATCGCTCCTGAATAAGTTTTCGTGATTGCAGAGCATCACTGTACCTATCTTGAGCTTTCAAACTCACAAACTTGCTCGAATCAAAGTGGCTTTTTCCTTTGCTCCTCTTCATTCTTGGTGTCATTCTACAAATTTCATAAAATTCCACAATAACTTCAAAAATCAAGTCTAATCCACTAAACTCAACTCTTATAAGTATAAACTACACGTTCTATGCAATTTTCATAGATTCTTCCTCATTTTTCACCATGAATAGTGATTTTTGGGTTTTTCCAAATGTACTCAAATATATGGTGAAAATCCAAAATTTATACATAAACGTCAAGCTCTTACCTCAAGAAATCTAAATCTAGCAAATTTTTCTCAGTTCCACCAAGAAATCTTCTTGAAACGGCTTACCCTAGACTTCCAAATCACGAACTCTAGAGGTTGAAGGTGACCACGAGAGTAAAAATGGTGATTTTTTGCTTTATTTTTTATTTTTAACTGTTTGCAAACCAGTTTTTGTGAACCAGTACTTAAGCACGGATTAGTGGCGCTTAGCCGCCTGCCACTTAAGCACGATAATGTGGTACTTAAGCACCAGTGCATAATTTTTTATATTTTTGAACTTAAGTAAAATGCTCTATAAGCCTAAGTATATCACCCTTAAATGGTCTGAAAACACTTAAATGACTATTTTCCTCTCCCTTAACTCTCCTTTTTCTCAAAATTCTCCACCATAACTAATTCGATTCGTGGCTAAAAAATATACAAATTTTCACAAAAACAAACATATACATTCATTCACAAATGAGTACAAATACATATAACACTTAATTCTCACTCTAAATAGTCTCGGATGAGAAAATCTTTTAAATACAAACACTAAACAAACTAACATAAACTCCAAAAACAGTATTTAACACTTAACAAACTAACAAAATCTATGAAGTATATTTTAGAATTTTTCTATAATTTTGATTAGATTGAAATGGATTTTAAATATAGTATTTAACGGATGAGAAAATCTTTCTAAATACAGTATTTAACAAAATCTTTCTAAATACAGTATTTAACAGATGAGAAAATCTTTGAAGTATATTTTGGAATTTTTCTATAATTTTGATTAGATTGAAATGACTCCAGGACAAAAGAGGCGACTTGAGTTTGATGAGTCTTGCTTCGTCAATGCGAAGGCTCAATCGAGGTTTACTTTAGTATTTGAAGGGAAGAAATGTACACAAGATCAAGTTAAAAAGAGTCTGTGAGGAGAAATTGAACGAGTTATTACCGAACGGAGGTGGGAAAACTTCTGTTATACCACCAATAAGGCTGCTACAAATATTGTAAAAGAATTTTATGCCAATGTGTTCTATTTTGAGGACGGAATCGTTCAAGTCCGAGGATTTTCTGTTGAATTTAGTACCGCCCACATTAACACCTTTTACAAAGTCCCAGACTTCTATAACTGACATTATGAAACCTTCAGTACAATGGAAGGCCTGCTGAACGATGTGATCAACTTTCTCACCGATGAGAAAGGAACATGGAAGATAAAGCAACGAGAACGGGTAAATTTTTCTGCTTCCATGTTGAATGTCACATCTAAAGCCCTATTTCATTTCCTCTACTCTGTTACCGACCTATCACCATAGTGAGGTAACTAGAGATAGAGTTATTTCATTTCCTCTACTCTGTTACCAACCTATCACCATAGTGAGGTAACTAGAGATAGAGTTATTCTAATTTCCTCTACTCTGTTACCGACCTATCACCATAGTGAGGTAACAAGAGATAGAGCTATTCTAAATTTCTGTATTTAGAATAATAGAAATATAAATATGGGGAGAATCATTTTTAAGAATATATTGACCATGGCAAGGAGTGAAACAAGTGGAGGTCTTAGACATCCTGACCTCATTTATGCACTTTGCCAACTTTCTAGAGTAGAAGCTGGAGAAGATGAAGAATGGGTGATATATGAATTTAACTCCAAATTTGATTTCATTATGAATTTAACTCAAAATTTCTCCAATTATCACCATGTTTAAGTCTTTTGGGTAAACCTTCCTCCCTTGAATGGTCAAATCCCTTTTCCCGGGCCTTTTCACGACATATTGTAATTAGATTGTAAGTCCCAACTTTTGAGCTTATTTCTTCCCAAATTCTTAGCTTGGATCCATTCACCAACCTTTGAAATCTCACTTTTTTAAAATGTCCAACCTTGAAGTCTGAGGAGCATAATTTAATATTTTAATCTCGAGTTTTCTCTAGAGTTCACAGATCTTGTGATATCATTAACTATGAGAGCTTGCTTTCTAGAGATAAAAGAATCTAGAATAATATAAAACCTATCTTACATCTGTAAGATAGGGAAAAAAAACCCCTAGTTCATGCAGGCCCATAAAATCTTAAAGATTTTCATCATCTGAATAATTATATCTATTTTAACATAATATTTCTTCCCCTTAGGGTGATATATGATTCTTTAAATGTTGCATCTAATCATACATATAAAGTCTTTCAATAATTATGGTGGACACTTTAAAAGAAAATAATATTCCATCCACCACCTCCTTTAAAGTAAGGAAGGGATTTGGACCACTCTATCGGACGGCTTAGAGAGGTTCTCTCGATTAAACATCATTTTATGGACATTTGAGTGCTTTGAAGATGCCAGAATTGAGTGATATTGGGCTTGTTGGATTTATCTTGTCATAATGCTCAATTTGACTATAAGCATGTCAAATTTGTAGTTTATTTGACCTTCCAATCAGGCACTAAAAGCTTCCAAAAATGACTTGAAGGCTTGATAAAGGCTTCATTTGTTTCAAATTAGACCAAATTTGATGTCATTGGGTCTGTCTCATCGAGCCGATTAGTTTTATTGTAAGTTTATTGAAATCAAAGTATTGTGTAAATTTTAATGTGGGTTTTAATATTTATTGCTAACAAATTGCTTTAAGATTTATGCCTCACCTGGAGATCCATCTCGAATGATGAAAATTTTTTGATGCGTATTAGTTGCCCCTATTTTCGGGCGAGGGTGGCTTCGTTGTCCGGATATACCAAAATTCAGAATTATATATATATATATATTAGTGAATATTTATATGAGGAAAGTTCTTCAGCCTAGTGGGTAGCTGGTTGGTTTCACTTGTGTGAGGTCATATGTTCAAATTTGCTAACTTTTAAATAGTTTTGACTTGTTTTGCCAGTAGCGGAGCTCGATGATGGTAAAGCTCAGTTTCTAGTGGTGACAACCATCAACGGCGGGTTCAGGCAGACGATGGTGGCTGGCGGAGGTGGTTGGTGTCAGGCGGGTCATGAGTCTATGATACACCTAAAATATATAGTATTTTTAGACACATTTTATACCTATTTTTGAGATATTGCGCTTTAATGGACGGTATTTTTGTGTTTTTTTTGCAGATAGAAGTAAAAAATGAAAAAAAAATGCTTACAGGGGTGAAAAAGGATCAAATTTGGAGCAAAAATGTGAAAAATTGTGCAAAAGTGTTTTGGCGCCTAAGCGCCAGATCTGGCACTTAAGCGCTGATTAAACAAAGAAGACCGCGCCTAAGCGTCAAGATCCCGCGCTTAAGTGGCAGTTACTAGACGAGTAAAATCGGTTTTCATGAATTTCAAAGAGGTTTTTGAGGCACCCATTGGCTTAATAGGTGGTTGTAACCACCATGGATGAAAATTATCATGAAAGGACGTATCTCTTGGGCAAATACATTGAATCAAGACACATTTTGAAGAGATCCCAAGACACCTCTTGGAAATCTATAAAAGAAAGAAGAGAGATTAGAAAAGAGTCCTGAAAATATTGGCAAGTTTTGAAAGTTCTTTTCTGGGGAGTTAGTTCGAAGAGATTTTCAANAGAGGTTTTTGAGGCACCCATTGGCTTAATAGGTGGTTGTAACCACCATGGATGAAAATTATCATGAAAGGACGTATCTCTTGGGCAAATACATTGAATCAAGACACATTTTGAAGAGATCCCAAGACACCTCTTGG
>JXCR01138772.1:236300-257593 GCA_002079205.1 Phalaenopsis hybrid cultivar | reverse complement strand
CATTTAAGGTTTCATATGAAGGTTGAACATCCACAAATTGCCCAGATGAATTTTCTTCCATCATAGGAGGTGTTGAAGAATTATTCATCCCATAATGATCTAATTTCCTTGATATTGCAGTAATCTATAAAACTAACATAGATATTGCATCAGACTCATGGATACTAGCTACTCTTTTAGGATTTACCCGCTCAGAGGGCCATTGAAAATTTGTTGGTAGTCATTTCTTCTATTAATGAATAAGCCTCATCAAAAGGTTTTGACATTACAGAACCACCAGCCGCAGCATCTATAATCGATCTAAGAGATCCCACTAATCCATTATAAAATGTTTGAATTATTAACTAGTCTGGTAACGAATGATGAGGGCATTTCCTAAGAAGATCTTTAAATCTCTCCTAAATTCATATATTGACTCTCCATCAATCTGACAGAACGATGTTATGTCATTTCTTAGTTTAGCAGCACCAGTCTGGTAATGAATGATGAGGGCAATTTCTAAGAAGATCTTTAAATCTCTCCCAAGCTTCGTATATTGACTCTCCATCAATCTGACAGAACAATGTTATGTCATTTCTAAGTTTAGCAGTTTTTCGACTCTCCATCAATCTGACAAAATGATGTTATGTCATTTCTAAGTTTAGCAGTTTTGGATACTCTCCATCAATCTGACAGAAAGATGTTATATCTTTAAATCTCTCCCAAGCTTCATATATTGACTCTCCATCAATCTGACAGAACTATGTTATGTCATTTCTAAGTTTAGCAGTTTTGGATGGAAGAAAATATTTGGATAGAAATTTCTGTCTAAGAAGATCTTTAAATCTCTTTCAAGCTTCATATATTGACTCTCCATCAATCTGACAAAATGATGTTATATCTTTAAATCTCTCCCAAGCTTCATATATTGACTCTCCATCAATCTGACAGAACTATGTTATGTCATTTCTAAGTTTAGCAGTTTTGGATGGAAGATTATCATCCAATCTGGTAACGAATGATGAGGGCATTTCCTAAGAAGATCTTTAAATCTCTCCTAACCTTCGTATATTGACTCTCCATCAATTGGGCATTTCCTAAGAAGATATTTAAATCTCTCCCAAGCTTCGTATATTGACTCTCCATCAATTTGATAGTTCCTAAGAAGATCTTTAAATCTCTCCCAAGCTTCATACGACTCTCCATCAATCTGACAAAATGTCATTTCTAAGTTTAGCAGTTTTGGATGGAGGAAAATATTTGGATAGAAATTTCAGTGAAAGTTCTCCCCAAATGTTATGTCATTTCTAAGTTTAGTAGTTTTAGATGGAGGGAAATATTTGGATAGAAATTTCTATGTCATTTCTTAGTTTAGCAGTCTTGGATGGAGGGAAATATTTGGATAGAAATTTCTGTGACAATTATCCCCAAGTTCTAATAGATCCAGGAGCTAACGAGTTTAACCGNAAATCTCCAATTCTACGCCCGATAGTAATATTTCCCTATTTATTTGCAACCAACTTCCAATGGCTTTGACCTCCCTGAATCTTGGATGTAATCTTCACTTTAGTTGTAAACAAAGGAAGAGATTTCCCAATCGTGAGGAATTCTTCGAGAGATTGTAAGAGTGGAGAGAAAGTGAGAGATTTCTTTCTCCTTGCTACTTCGAAAAGGAATTCTGTGTGCTGCAAAGAAAGGAAGAGATTCAGAGAAACTTCAAGGAGTGTTCTTGGGGAGAAATTAGAGATAAGTTATTTACTTGTTGTAGTTTGTATGAATTTGATTTTATATATGAATTCTGAGTTTCGTTGTGTTTTCCCCATGAGTACTGAGTAGTTTTCTCTGTCGTTCTCCTTATCTCGAGATTTGTGAAATGGTGATTTGAATTGGTGAAGCCATGAAAATGTTTAAGAAATTGTGATGATCTTTTCACTTATATCTTAATTTACTTTCAATTTGGCAAATTAATTTGTTAAAATATGTTGAGTTTTACAACTAAAGTGGAGGTTACATCCAAGATTCAGGGAGGTCAAATCCCTTAGAATTTGGGTGCAAATAAATAGGGAAATAATATTATCGGGCGTAAAATTGGAGATTTTAGAGTGACAGACTAAAATCCCCAATTTGGTCCTATCGTTTGGGTGTTGATGTGTAGATGTTAGCCCTCAGGTGAGGGAAACGTGAGAGCTTCGAAGTGAGAGTCGGTATCCTCCCAGCCTAGCCGCAGAATTAGTAATCAAGCATATGATTAATCAATGTTTTTTATGCCTGGGCCAAAGGGTAAAGAATATATATGCTCCTATTTGACATAATATAAATTGAAATAATTCATTTTATCCATTCACTATAATTTCTTGGCAAGGAGAAGGATGCTTTCTTATATATTGAATATCACAATTCACATTCACTATAATTTATTGACAAGGAGAAGGATGCTTTCTTATATATTGAATATCACAATTAAACCTCTATAATTTCTTGACAAGGACAAGGATGCTTTCTTATATATTGAATATCACAATTAAACCCTACATTTCTTGACAAGGAGAAGGATGCTTTCTTATATATTGAATATCACAATTAAGCCCTACTTTTTATCATTAATTATTTATTAGTTATTAAAATTATCTATTTATTTCAATTGCCTATTAGTGACAGATAAGCAAATTGAACATCATTGTTGTGATTAAAGTCTTGCTTTTCTAAAGTCTTAGTCCGTAATTTTAAACCACTCCCTGTGGGATTGATATCTATGACTCTATTAGAGCTCTATATTACTTGAGCGATACGTATACTTGCGTTGACAAATTCGACTATAACATTATTGAATATTATTAATTATACATCTTAACCAAATCAGACACATATATAAAGTCGCGATCAAGTCTTTGGACACAGTTGCTGGAAATTAAATCTTCTAGTAGCGTCATCAAATTCTTGTATTTGTCGATTACAAAAAAAAGTCGTCATAACCTAATTAAGAAATGAATTCAAATTTTTGTGGATGACTTTTCAATGTTTAAACCATCATTTGATTCTTTTTTAGATCATTTAGTGAAGGTTTTAAAATGCTATGAAGAAACCAAGTTGGTTCTTAATTTGAAGAAGTATCAATTTATGGTTTCAGAAGGAATCATATTACGACATAAAATATCTGCAAAAGGCATGAAAGTAAACCCAACGAAGATTAAAGCGATTGAAAAACTACCTCCTCCTACTATTGTGAGGGGAGTTAGAATTTTTCTGGGATATTATGGATTTTATCGACGATATATAAAGAATATTTATAAAATTACCAAACGTCTATGTCTTCTCTTAGGAAAGGATGTCCTATTTAATTTCGACCAAGAATGACAAATGTCTTCAATATTATTAAAGAGAAATTAGTCACCCCTCCTATTATTATTTCATCCGATTGGGGGTAACCATTTAAACTAATGTATGATGTTAGTGACTATGTTATTGGGGCGGTTTTAGGACAAAGACACAATAACATGCTTAAGACTATAAACTATGCCATTAAAACTCTTAATGAAGCTCAAATTAATTATACTATTACTAAGAAGGTGTTATTAGTCATATTATATGTTTTTAATAAATTTAGACTATAATTGATTGAAACAAAATATATTGTTCACACCGGCCATTCTGCTATTAGATATATGATGTTAAAAAAAGATGACAAATCGAGATTGATTAGATGGGTTCTTTTGATGCAAGAATTTGATATCAAAGTAGTGGATAAGAAGGGTTCTGATAATCAAATAACTTATCATTTATTAAGACTGGATCTGGGAGATTCATATTCTTATGAAGGTAAAATCAATGAGAATTTTCCTGATGAACAATTGTTTGTTATTACTGAGTGGCACATTTTGTGTTATGTCGACATAGTAAATTTTATAGTTAGTGATATTATGATCTATGACATGACATACCATCAACGGAAGAAATTCATACATGACACCATAAATTACTTTTAGGATGACCCATATATTTATAGAAAATGTAAGGATTAGGTGATAAGAAGATGTGTGCCTATAAAAAAAATCCTTGAAATTATTAAGAACTATCATGATTCAAAATTTAGGGGACATTTTAGAGTTAATGTTTATAAGATTTTACAATCTTGATTTTATTAGCCTACACTATTTAGAGATTTGAATTTATATATTAAAATTTATGATATATGTGAGAGAGTGGGCATTATTTCTAGGTGAGATGAAATGCTCCTAAATTTTACTTTGGAGATTGAGATTTTTTATGTTTGGGGTTTAGATTTTATGGGTCCCTATACACCATCATTAGGAAATTTATAAATATTTTAATAACTGTGGACATGTCTCAAAATGGTTGAGGTAGTAGCTCTTCCAAATTGTGATGCTCAAAATACAACTAAATTCTTAAAAAAGAATATTTTTAGTAGATTTGACATGCTTAGAGTGGTCATTAGTGATGGGGGAAGCCACTTTAGGAATATAAAAGTTGAGGCATCAGTTACTAAGTATGGAATTAAGCAAAAAACAGTCACAACTTATCATCCTCAAATAAGTGATTTAGCAGAAGTATCCAATAGAGAAATCAAAAGAATTTTAGAAAACAGTTGTCAATCCTAGTAGGAAGGATTGAGTTATGAGATTAGATGAAACATTTTGGGCTTATAGGACTGTGTTCAAAACTCATATAAACATGTCTTTATATAGGGTCATATTTGGCAAAACTTGTCACTTACCAGAAGAATTAGAAAATAAAGCTTATTGGTTTGATAAGGAATTCAATTATAATATGAAAGAAGCTGGTGAGAAAAGATTATTGCAGTTAAATGAACTCAAAAAAATTAGACAAGAATCTTATGGAAATGCAAAATTTTACAAAGGAAAATAAAAATTGCATGATGGAAAGATTCTTAGGAAAGATTTTGAGCTTAGATAGGAGGTTTTGCCATACAATACAAGATTAAAAACATTTCATGGAAAACTTAAGTTCAGGTGTTTTGGGCCCTTTACTGTAGGTAAAAGTTATCCTTTTGGTGTTATAGATATTAAAGATCCTAAAAGTGGTAGGGTATTCAAAGTAAATGAACAAAAACTTAAAGCCTACCTTGGAGGTGAAAGACCTATAAATGATGAGGTCTTAATGTTAGGTCAACCTGAGTAACTATTAGATTTTTCAGGTTGATGATGTTAAACAAAGCATTTCTTGAGAGACAACCCAAGTTTGTTTTTATTTTTAGTCTGTTGTTTGTTATTTGTTGTGGTGTATTTTTTTGTATTTGTGTGTTGATGTTTTGGTTTGAGAGTGGATTGCTTTGATTTTAGTTTGATTTTAAAGATGTGTTTACTTAGTCTTCTCGTTGTGACTAGACATGTGTATGTTCTCTAGGAGTTGTAGGATCACCATGTACTCTACATCTTGGTTCTCAATTGAATTTAAAGATATATCGGAGACATGTAGAGTTTGGACATAGGACAAGTCCATCTCAAGTCCTTACTTCCTATTTTTGACCTTGATTTTCCATCTTGGTGGTTAAATAAACCAACCATTAGAGGAGAATGTGGATGATCCTTTCATTTAAACTATCAGTGGTGTATACCTTAAAGGACAAGAAAACACCTAAGGTTGGTAACACTTAAGCAAATTGATCAAGAATAATCTTATCCAATTGATTAACCCTACAAAAATATCTATAAACATCTGACTGTTTAATGAAAAGAAATTTTGTTGAAGATGAGGAAGTGGAGAAGGGAGATGTAATGAGAAGGAGAATGAGTGATTCCCATTTATCTTTAGTGTTTTTTGTGTTTATTGGTGTGAAGAAGGACTTGGGGTGGTTCTGAATATTCAATTTAAATGATTGGAATCATATTTGGGTTGTGCACATATGCCCCAGTGCCCTGGCATCAAAGTGTCAGGAAGTGTACTGGCACCTAGGCACTAATAAACCAGCTCCAAGGCGTTGCATCCAAGCGCTTTGGCACCACCTTTTCGATGCCTAGGTGCCACTCTTTCTTATTCGACAAAATTGGTTAAACCGCCCAAGTTTAGGTCATTTTCATATGAGCTCCTCCCCAACTCTTCTCTATCAATTTAGAGAGGATACTTAGGGCTTCTATTCACCTTGCATTTGTGTTGATGTTAGAAGCTTTGGAGAATGAAAATCACCTCTCTAAGGTAAATTTCCATTTATCGATCTTGCATTTGAGTTCTTCATCCAGAAAACTTTCAGGTTTTTGGGAAATCTGAAAAGAAGAAGAGGAATTTCTTGGGGAGAGTTTGATTAAGCTCTTAACAAGCATGTTGAGTCATATACATCAATCATTTGATCTCATCTCATTGAAAATTTGCATAACCTATCTTTCTTATGGCACCCAAAACCAAGGGAAGCAAAGACAAAAGTTTTTTTAATAGGAAGAATCTCCAAAGCTTAGAAGTGCTATAACGAATTCTTAGTATTAAAGAAACTAATTGCAGAATGATGTTTCATTAGCTAGAATGTATGATTGTGGCTCGTCATTAGGAGGCACTTTGCTACATTATAGTTAAAGCTGTGATTTATGTGGTTAGGGAGTTCTACGCTAACTCCCTAATGCCTCAGATGCTTTAGTTTTCGTTACGGAGAAGCAGGTAGAAATCTCCCCATCAAGCATTAATGTATTATTTTCATTGGGAGATATTCCTGTGATTTTCTACTCTAACTTCGACCAATACTGAGAGCTTGATGAGATTATTAAGTTCTTAAATAATGGAGAAGGAACTTGGAAGGTGAGAAATGACCACAAGGTCAATTTTTCTTCATCTAAACTTAATGCACCTTCCAAGGCTTGGCATTATTACATATCTATTAAGATTCTCTCTTCCACCAATCTTAGTTAGGTGACGTGTGAAAGAGGTGCTCTAAATTATTGTATTCAAACTATGAAAATCATAGACATTTGCTCACTTATTTACCACTCGATTGTCAATTCTAGGAAGGGAGGAACTACTTTAGGGTTAGGACACCCGTCCACTATTTTTTCCCTTTATCAGCATTCTAGTGTTAGGTTTGAGAAATGGGATGAGCTATATTATCCATTGAATCTCATTAGCAAGGCTAATGTATGCTTATAAGGTTGTAAGGGATATCATTAGGTGAAGGAGAGTTAAAAGATTTGAATACCCATCTTCACAAATGTATGTCTGAATTTTGTTTCAAATAGGTTAGCCATAATAAGCAATATCCTAATTTTATCAATAATCATTACGACAATATATGAATTCCAACAATAAAGGAGGGATTCAAGAAAATTTAACCTATCATCAATTGAAGAAATATTCTTCCTTCACACCTCTGGATAAAAAACAAATCCTAAATGAAAAAGCCTTTCATTAACAAATCAAAGGCTTCTACTAAAGAAGCTTTCATATGCTCAATAAAACCATTAGAACAGAGAGAAAAACAATGAAAGAGAGTAAGAAGCACAATAGTAGCATTAAACTTCAATTTTTTTAAGGGGCATTTACATGCATACCATACAATATTTATTTATTTACATATGTTAGCACCCACACATTCATATTTACATGTACATCACATCAAAAATATCACAATCAAATATTTTTAAAATCTGAAAATACATTTTTATGCATGGGTTTATGACACAAAAATATCATGAGTACAAATATCAAAATTTGGGTGTTAGATACGTAAACATTTGAGAATTGTGTGGCATGTTTGTAGATTTCCCTTCTCTAATTGTAAAGAGCAATAACTCAAGAAGTGATTTTCAATACAATGAGGGATTGAAAGCCTTATCCCAAGCCTTGACACCATTTGAGAGGTCATTTAAAGAGAACAAAATGCCCTAATCAAAAGTATGACGAGAGGGGGGAAGTTCGAAGAGGTTACATCTGTGAGGTAGGAAGCCATTTTCTTGCATGCTATCACAAATGCTACAATTAAGGAAGGTCTAGGCCACTAGAGAGAAGAGAGAAACTTGGGATTAGGGTTTAGGCTGAAAAGAAGGAAGGAAGAGAAATGTTGGATTTTCCATGAGGTAAAGGAAGAGAAAAGATTGAGAGAAAGCCCTTGAGGTTTAAGCCATGAACGTTTAAGACAGCAGAGAGAGTGAGTATAAACCTTGGGGGACATTTTAGCTTCTAATCCTCTGGTTCAAAGATGGTCGATATAGCACAAAAGACCAGAAATGACAGTCGACAATGAAAGAAAAAGCGGAGACAGAAATAGGAAAGCTGAACAATGAACATCTTTAGAGCTTATCCATAAACCTAACTCAGCATCTTAACATTCTTACAAAATTTTTTGGTTCTTAATAGATGCAAAATTGTATACTAGCAAGCTTTGATTGAAATTCTGATGCAAAACTGCATCAGGACTCCTGATACAATAAATTTTTCTCAAACAAACACATCAAGGCTGTTATCATTGTCAAAAATATATAGGGGCATTTACATACATACAATCCAATTCAAGTGAATTTACATACCCAACACTTGAACTTTATTTTTTACATTTATACCACCCACATATTTAATCACCCCAAAAATAGCACAATTTTAACTTTTAAAAGGTGAAATACACCTTCCATATATAGATAATGTGGCATATATGAAAAAAATGAAGTTTAGGAGTAAGACATGTAAAAACATAAGAATTAAATGGTTTTTTATGTAAATCTTCCAAACATATTTCATGATCCTTACATGAATATAATAAGAGCATGCAAATTGAGAAAAACAAATAATAAAAAAAAACACATACAATTTTAATCTTATTTATATCTTTTACAATACTTTGGCATAAATAATATCAATAATGGCAGATTATAAATCTGAGCAAAGCTGTTTTCTTAATATACAAAAATTAAAAAAAAAATTTCCATTCATGTCTGTCAAGACAAACTGAAGAACATTACAGAGGATAACATAATTCCTAAGCCTAATAACATCAAGGAATGCTAATCTGCCTGAAATCACTGNAATGAAAAGAAATTTTGTTGAAGATGAGGAAGTGGAGAAGGGAGATGTGATGAGAAGGAGAATGAGTGATTCCCATTTATCTTTAGTGTTTTTTATGTTTATTGGTGTGAAGAAGGACTTGGGGTTGTTCTGAATATTCAATTTAAATGATCGGGATCAAATTTGGGTTGTGCACATAGGCCCCAGTACCCTGGCATCAAAGTGTCAGGAAGTGTACCAGCACCTAGGCACTAATAAACCAGCTCCAAGGCGTTGCGTCCAAGAGCCTTGGCCCTACCTTTTCGATGCCTAGGTGCAACTCCTTCCTATTCGACAAAATTGGCTAAACCGCCCCAGTTTAGTTCATTTTCATACGAGCTCCTCCCCAACTCTTCTCTATCAATTTAGAGGTGATACTTAGGGCTTCCTTTCACCTTGCATTTGTGCTGATTCTAGAAGCTTTGGAGAATGAAAATCACCTCTCTAAGGTAAATTTCCATTTATCGATCATGCATTTGAGTTCTTCATCCAGAAAACTTTCAGGTTTTTGGGAAATCTGAAAAGAAGAAGAGGAATTTCCTAGGGAGAGTTTGATTAAGCTCTTAACAAGCATGTTGAGTCATATACATCAATCATTTGATCGCATCTCATTGAAAATTTTCATAACCTATCTTTCTTATGGCACCCAAAACCAAGGGAAGCAAAGACAAAAATTTTCTTAATAGGAAGAATATTGTTAGCTCCAAAGCTTAGAAGTGCTATAACGAATTCTAAGTATTAAAGAAACTAATTGCAGAATGATGTTTCATTAGCTCTAGAGGTTCTATAGAATGTATGATTGTGGCTCGTCATTAGGAGGCACTTTGCTACATTACAGTTGCAGCTGTGATTTATGTGGTTAGGGAGTTCTACGCTAACTCCCTAATGCCTCAGATGATTTAGTTTTCGTTATGGAGAAGCATGTAGAAATCTCCCCATCAAGCATTAATGTATTATTTTCATTGGGAGATATTCCTAGGATTTTCTACTCCAGCTTCGACTGATATTGAGCTTGATGAGATTATTAAGTTTTTAAATAACATAGAAGGAACTTGGAAGGTGGGAAATGACCACAAGGTCAATTTTTCTTCATCTAAACTTAATGCACCGTCCAAGGCTTGGCATTATTACATCTCCACTAAGATTCTCCCTTCCACCAATCTTAGTTAGGTGACGTGTGAAAGAGGTGCTCTAAATTATTGTATTAAAACTATGAAAATCATAGACATTTGCTCACTTATTTACCACTTGATTGTCAATTCTATGAAAGGAGGAACTACTTTAGGGTTAGGACACCCCTCCATTATTTTTGCCCTTTATCAGCATTATAGTGTTAGGTTTGAGGAATGGGATGAGCTACATCATCCATTGAAGCTCATTAGCAAGGCTAATGTATGCTTATAAGGTTGTAAAGGATATCATTAGGTGAAGGAGAGTTAAAACGTTTGAATACCCATCTTCACAAATGTATGTCTGAATTTTGTTTCAAATAGGTTAGCTATAATAAGCAATATCCTAATTTTATCAATAATCATTAAGATAATATATGAATTTCAACAATAAAGAAGAGATTCAAGAAAATTTATCCTATCATCAATTGAAGAAATATTCTTCATTCAAACACCTCTGGATAAAAAACAAATCCTAAATGAAAAAGCCTTTCATTAACAAATCAAAGGCTTCTACTGAAGAAGCATTCATATGCTCAATAAAACGATTCGAACAGAGAGAAAAACAATGAAAGAGAGTAAGAAGCACAATAGTAGCATTAAACTTCAATTTTTTTAAGGGGCATTTACATGCATACCATACAATATTTATTTATTTACATATGTTAGCACCCACACATTCATATTTACATGTACATCACATCAAAAAATATCACAATCAAATATTTTTAAAATCCGAAAATACATTTTTATGCATAGGTTTATGACACAAAAATATCATGAGTATAAATATAAAATTTTGGGTGTTAGATATGTAAACATTTGAGAATTGTGGCATGTTTGTAAATTTCCCTTTTCTAATTGTAAAGAGCAATAACTCAAGAAGTGAATTCCAATACAATGAGGGATTGAAAGTCTTCTCCCAAGCCTTGACACCATTTGAGAGGTCATTTAAAGAGAACAAAATGCCCTAGTCAAAAGTATGACGAGAGGGGGGATGTTGGAAGAGGTTACATCTGTGAGGTAGGAAGCCATTTTCTTGCATGCTATCACAAATGCTACAATTAAGGAAGGTCTAGGCCACTAGAGAGAAGAGAGAAACTTGGGATTAGGGTTTAGGTTGAAAAGAGGGAAGGAAGAGAAATGTTGGATTTTCCATGTGGTAAAGGAAGAGAGAAGATTGAGAGAAAGCGCTTGAGGTTTAAGCCATGAAGGTTTAAGAGAGCAGAGAGAGTGAGTATAAATCTTGGAGGACATTTTAGCTTCTAATCCTCTGGTTAAAGTCAAAGATGATCGATATAGCACAAAAGACCAGAAATAACAGTCGACCATGAAAGAAAAAGTAGAGACAGAGAGAATGAAGTTCTGATGCAAAACTATATCAAGACTCGTGATACAATAAATTTTTCTCAAACAAACACATCAAGCCTTTTATCATTGTCAAAAATATATAGGGGCATTTACATACATACAATCCAATTCAAGCGAATTTACACACCCAACACGTGAACTTCATTTTTTACATTTATACCACCCACATATTTAATCACCCCAAAAATAGCACAATTTTAACTTTTAAAAGGTGAAATACACCATCCATATATAGATAATGTGGCATACATTAAAAAAATCAAGTTTAGGAGTAAGACATGTAAAAACATAAGAATTAAATGGTTTTTTATGTAAATCTTCCACACATATTTCATGATCCTTACATGAATATAATAAGAGCATGCAAATTGAGAAAAAAACAAATAAAAAAAAACTCATACAATTTTAATCTTATTTATATCTTTTACAATACTTTGGCATAAATAATATCCATAATGGCAGATTATAAATCTGAGCAAAGCTGTTTTCTTAATATACAAAAATAAATAAAAAAAATTCCATTCACATCTGTCAAGACAAACTGAAGAACATTACAGAGGATAACATAAAAACTAAGCCTAATAACATCAAGGAATGCTAATCTGCCTGATATCACTGACCCATACATAATGTGTACATAATGTGCAATGACATAAATTATAATTTATTTATAAATACATCACCAAATGCCAAAATGGAAATCTCCCAACGGATACTTCGGGAGATTCTTTGCTAGAAAATAAGGGGGAAAAAAGGAAGAAAAACTGTATAAAAGCAGTCAAGAGGAGCATTGAAAGCACATTATGCAAAGGAACCTTTTAATTGAAAACTCATTTCCTCTCAGTTGCTGGAAACTGCATCTCAGGGAGTGGGGAAGTAGGTGTTAATTTATTTCTGTTCAAATCCTCANTGCTAGAAAATAAGGGGGAAAAAAGGAAGAAAAACTGTATAAAAGCAGTCAAGAGGAGCATTGAAAGCACATGATGCAAAGAAACCTTTTAATTGAGGACTCATTTCCTCTCTGTTGCTAGAAACTGCATCTCAGGGAGTGTGGAAGTAGGTGTTAATTTATTTCTGTTTCAAATCCTCTGTAGTGCTGGTCACTGTATTCCAGATGGGATCCAATGGAGGAAGCTGGTATTCTTCTGGGTTAAGAGCTAATGCAAAATCTGGCAAAGCAGGAGCATCCTGTAAGATCCTGTAAAGAATAAGTAGATGTTAGCCGTTGATGTGGATAACATGTAAGGAATTTAAACAGTTTTTTGTTTTTTTTTTTTAAGGAGCCCATATTTAAACAGGTTTGGAGTATGAGACAGAAGACCCTAAACTCCTAGACAACTAGGGGAAAGAAAAGTGAAGAATAGAGACAACAATATGTTATGAAGACAAAAATGTAATGGAGGAAATACTAGAAAAAGACAAAAGGTCGCCCGAGTATTTATATGTGACACTAGTCTAGAATATCACATTTCTCCAATCTAGTCTCTTCCCCATGCAAAATTGATTCTAAATGGTCCGTCAGATAAAAATTGAAAGAAACTGGGTTACAAAATTGATCCAATTTAATCCATCGACTATAAAAATTGATTCAATTTAGTCTCTGCAGCACAACTTGAGATCAATTTTGTACAATTAAGAAACTAAACTGAAGAAATGTGATGCTCTGGGACTAAATTGGCTACATCAGGATAGTAAGGGTGCTAATTTAGGCATTTCATGAGAAAATATAAAAGAATAGACAAAGATGCTAGAAAACAGAAAGGGAGACAGAGAGAGATCTAAAACATAAATTTCATTCAATAAACTATTCAACGTCCCAATTCACAACCTATCCTAGGAAAAGAAAAATAAACAAGGAAAAAACTCTAATTAAAAAAAAACAAGGCAAAAAATAAATATTTTGGGTGGTTGGTATGTAAAAACCCCTAGAATATTTAATTCATCTCACCATCTATGTCAAACTTAAGTTTAGATCGAAATACCATCACAATTATTTTAGGAGTTGAAGATGGTAATATGGAAAAATAAAAAATTTGGTAGAGCAAGTTAGGCAAGACAAAGAGGCAAAGGGATGATGAGGCGATACCTTTTATTGGGTCAATATGTAAAGTTTTTTCACTTTTGTTAAATTATTGAATTAGTTGTGATTCACAACAATAAAATACAAAATCATAGAGTTAGCTCATAAAAAATATGCGAGTATGAGAGATGAACAAGAAAGAGAAGGAAAATGAAATTATCTACATGAAGAAGAAAGAACAGATCCAGAAATAGAATAATATAGCTCTGAAAAATCAGTATAGCGCCTGCATTTCTATTTTCTTAATCTCAGACACTACTCAGACTAAATTAATGATTTTACCATAAGAAAGGCCTTTAAGTGATAGCAAAGGAAAGTATTTTAACATCTGGAATTTTTAGCATACGCAGTCATAAAATCCAAGTCATGTTAACACCGTAAAATACTATAAATCAGAGTACCAAAGAATATTGGATTCAAAGTCGCATGAATAGTGGTTTTTAAAACAAGAATAGGTCCAGTGTAAAGAATATATATCTGAAGAATACGTTACCTTTCCTGAGAGTAGACAACCTGGTTGGCGTGAGCTTTACTGGAGGCATCCTTAGTAATTTTATAAGAGAGATACTTCATAGAACCCCAAGGAGGTGGGTTTCTGCAGAGATTTTTAAACAATATTAATTTTCTCAATTAGGGTTAAAATTAGGAAAGGTATTATCTGAGATTTTAAACAGGCTAGGCATGGAACCAAACAAGAGATAATAAGTGCAGCACAGGTGTTTGTTTATTGTTTACCAAGGCACTACGTGTGACATATTCACCATAATAAGAATAAAAAGCCTGAGAAAATATGTTTGTCAACTTTCCAGAATATCTAGAGTTGGGCAATTATAGACAATAGCAATCAATTGAACATATAAGATAGACTTGGGTAGCTGCACATGTATTGACAAACAAAATGAGAAATAATATCTGCTAGCTAAAATAAATTAGCCGTGAAGCACATCATTCTTAAGGATTAATTTATTTCCATAAAAGCTATTGTTTTCATAACAAAGAAAGGAAATACTAATAAAAAAAAGAAAAGAGACAGTAAATCTAAAAAAAATTATTTTAAGATTAGATGATAGAAAAAAATGATAATAATCTAGGTGGTGAGAGAAAAAAAAAAGAACTCTAGTTAGAATAAAATAGAGAGAATATACCTTGAAGTGGGAGGAGCTACATTGAAGACTTCACATGCCCTCTTACTTTCTTTCAAAAACTCTTCCGCAGCTCGCAGTGCAGCCACAGCCATACCATGGGATTCCTCTGAGTTCCCCTCATCAAGGATCATACCATGATAATAATAGGCAGCCGCCTATAAACAGGGGGAAAAACAAGATGTGCATTATGAGATATCAATTCTATTCCGAAGGGCAAGAATAGGATTGCAGGAAAAGATAATGCATACTGAAATTCCCCTTGTGAAGTATAAATCAATTATAGCATTGAAGTTAAAACTTTGTTTATTAAAATAGCTTTGTTAATTATTATTGTTTGTTCTTTTTTAAGNTAGGCAGCCGCCTATAAACAGGGGGAAAAACAAGATGTGCATTATGAGATATCAATTCTATTCCGAAGGGCAGGAATAGGATTGCAGGAAAAGATAATGCATACTGAAATTCCCCTTGGGAAGTATAAATCAATTATAGATAATGCATACTGAAATTCCCCATTGAAGTTAAAACTTTGTTTATTAAAATAGCGTTGTTAATTATTATTCTTTGTTCTTTTTAAATAGGGTTATCTACCCCTAGGGCAATGAGGCAATCTTCAATTGAAATGCTATGTTCTCATGCTACCTGTTCTTTTGTGCATTTCTGCACAGAAGATTAATGACATCCACATTTCCTTTCAGGGGACTTTACATGCATACCGCATAATTCTTATATATTTACGTATCTAACACCTAATGATTGCTATTTACACCTATAACATCTTAGTCTACCTAATGCTTGATATTTACACCCATAACATCTTACTCATATAAACTTATGCATGAAATATGTAATTATCTTTTAAAAAGGATAATGATGATAGTATTTGTGATGTGATCTTAAAGAATTCAATCGCATGTATGTGAATAGGAACAGTGAGGTGTTAGATGCATGAATACATAAGAATTGTGTGGTATGTATGTACATTTGCCTTCTTATTTATAGCTTAAAGATTTCTGAACAATTGTAAGAACATTTTGTCCTAACTTTCATATGATGAATAATAAAGAAAGCATTGAGATCTGAAATGAACATTATAATATAATATATACCTTTGCTTCAGCATATTTCCACTTGAGAAATAACCGATGCTTTTCTCCCCATCCACCGCTGAATTGAATCTTTAAAATGCTATCCTGGGCCTATATATGCAAAAAAGCTATTTAGAATGTTAGATAATAATTGCCTTTATGCGTGGATGATATCCAACCAAGTTTTTCTGAGAGCCTAATTTAGCACATACGACAAGCAAACTAGTAATAAAAAAGAAAATTGAGTTGAGAATTATGTCATACAGTAGGTTAGAAATGGAAAATCTGAAAGGTCTAGAATTTCAATTCAATGAAATAAATCTACAAAGCGCAGCAAAACTAGTTGTTACGTGAGACGAGAAAGGTCTATGAAGTTATGTTTTAACGGAGTTAGATGTAGAAGTGCACAGCTGCAGCAGCGATGCTTTAGATCTAGGGAAATTTACATACAACACATTTCTTATGTTTTTACTTATCTAATCCCCCAAAGTCTGATATTTACACTTATAACACCTTGGTGTCAGAAACCTATGCATGAAAATGTGCATTTCATTTTTAACAATATGGCAATAGTAGCATTTTTTATGCGTGTTAAACATTTGAGTGGTATGCATGTGAATATGAATGTTTATGTAAATGGCCCTACCTAGCGTGTGGAGCAATATACTTAGGTGGTCCACAAGCCGCGGACATGCAAGCTAAGGTGCAAAATAATGAGCATCACTAAAAATATCCTACTGATAATTTGACAATTTTTATATATCTCATAGTGACAAGTAATGAATACAGGAATAAATACTAGCAGAGTTTAAATCAATTCAAGCTGAAAGTGACCCAACCTACTCGCGAAAAACATTAGACAGGAAGTAATAAGAAACCCTCCATTATTTGCTTAGATATCAAACCAATTGATACCATTCTAGAGCTCCTAAAGGGTTTTAGGTACAAAATTTAGCAGGGAGGTGGTCGTGGAGCAGCAAGGGGATGATAATATATGAGTTTGATGGCGTTTGGAGTGGGATTAACGTCGATCAATGGCTATCCTGGTTGAAACAGTGAGAAGAACACCCAAAATGATGAGGTACGGGCAGAAAGAAGGTTCTCCACCTATTCCTGAGCAAGGTACAGACACACCACTTGTAAAATGAAAATGATAGAACACTCATAAAGGAGGAAATCAGAGATTGCAATCTCCATAAAACTCAAATAGAACAAAAGACTTCAAAAGGCAGAAAATAACAAGATATAAATAATTCTCACAAAGAAAAAAAAAACTTAATTAGAAATAGATAAGAAAGAAAAAGAAAAGGACAAAAAATTGGAAGTCCGCAGCCTGGTGTTCCCCTTCTCGCGATCGCAACACAACCGAATGTTGCGATATTATAATCCTGGATCGCGGGATTTCGCGACTCCTTGAGATTTTGCGATCTCAGATTGCATAAGTCCAAGATCAGGAGCACTCGTGTCATTCTCCCCACCAAGTAGATGTTCACTCTCTTTTCTGGAGGACCTGCATTCCACTGTTGGATGTTATTTCTCATAAAATACCTAAAGAGATATCAAAGGCTAATGGTTCATCACTCTTATATGACCATCGATCTAGGACACAATGTTGAACTGAATTTAATACCCAAATTACACGATATAACCTTCCAAAAATAACATAAAAGATTTTCATCTCTGACATGTATCCCTCCCTCAGGTAACTTAGGAGGTAAACTTTGTCTGAAAATCCTGAAATTCTCTTATATGGGGTTGCCCTGTGTCTTGTATCGACTCCTCAAACTCATGATCCCGGGTGGGTGTCTTGAGCTATCGGATGCTACGGATGAACCGTCAACCACACTCTACACTTGTGATATAAAAAATTGATGCCAACAAAAGACTCCCAATAAGTGTGTTGCACCGCCGAAGCACAATGCACTTATTGGCATCATCCTCAAAAGAAAGTCTCTCATGGTAGTCAATCATGCTGCCTAATGCCTACAAAATGGTTAGCTTATTGCATTACATTCTCAAACTCTATTTAGAAGCCCATTATCTCAAACTCACTACCTTCTAAAAAAACTGATGTTAGTCTTGTTGAAGTATCTATCATGGGCTTAGCTTGAATCACAAGCATTTTTCCCTCGTCGGTTACAAGCTGATATGCTTCCTAATATTCTCTCTCTATGTCCTCCACTGCGGATACTTATGTTGCTTGATCTATGATTGAACTCTACCTGAAAGTTGTGGCAGCCATCTGGTAACATTGTTATTTCTCCACTTTCAATGCTACGTTATGATCATCAAAAAGGGATCAATAAAGCTGAAACTAAATCACATCAGTGATAAATGATCTCAATCTTCATAGACATTGTCATTATATGCTCGTCTGGTTCCACCAATTCACATTTCATCTTGAGTTTACTGAAGTCAGTTATGTACTCCACAAAAGTATTTCTTTGGTGCAGGTTGTGGCGCTTTATGAATAAGTCTCTTCAATAATATGAGGGAGGGTATTTGCACTGCATATCCCTTTTCATCTTAAGATCACGTGGTGAGCTTACTCTTCTCTTCTTGATGTCGAATATGCTTCAGGTTCTCCCACCACAAAGAAGCATTTTTTCTAAACTTGATGGTTGGTAATTTAACTTTTTTTATCCCAAGAAATATTCTTATACTAAAGAACTATCTTCATTATTTGAAGTCACTCGATGAACTCATCCGAATTAATACAACCGTCGAAATCTAATAAATTCAACTTGTTCTCTGATATTTCATGTTGAAGTGTCAAAGTAGTGGTTCTTGGTCACTAAAAACTGTCTGGTGGCTGGCGAGTCACTGTTATTAATATGGATGACCTAACTAGATTGTCTACTCACAAAGGTGACAAACTTTCGTTGCAATTGGTAGATTTCCAGCTACATATCCTTCATAGTAAGTTCTTGTACATCTCGCAAAGGGTTCCTCATTGGCGACATAGCGTCCTTTCCTCCCAATTAGTTTTTAACTGATATAGAATTGCAAATCAAGGTTGGTTGGAGGCTTAGATTTTGGTGGTAGTTGTCAAATTAAAATTTTGGTGGAGGTAGAAAAGTTAGATTTTGAAAATTTAGGATTGGAGCTAGGAATCGCGGTACAAAAGGTTTAGGTGAAGATTTTTTTTTAATTTTAGATTTGGGAAAAAAATAAAAGCCTAAAAATCTAAGGTTTGTTGGGCTCTGATACCAAATGATACCGTTTTATGACTACAAAAAATATTTTGAAATGAGACTTAGCAGGGACTGGTTGTGGAATAGCATGAGAAAAGTAAATATGAGGTTAATGGCGTTTGAGGGGATTGCAGGGATAAATTTGTTGTTGGACAGCAAGTTTGACGTTGCCGACGGCTGTCCCAGTTGAACATAGCAAAGAAAACTCGGAATCGGTGATGTTCAGGAGGAGAGGAAGTTTCACCACATGTTCCTGAGCAAAATATATGCACACCACCTACAAAAGAAAATGATACGACACTCCTTGAAGTAGAAAACGAAGATTGCAATCTCTCTAAACTCAAACTGAATCAAAAGTTTTAAAAAAATTAAAAAATACAAAGTATAAATAGTCCATTTATAGAAAATAACCAAATTAGAAACACAGAAATAGGAAATAATTGTAAAAGTGAAAAAAAACTAAATTGGGAATCGATGTCGTATTCCAAATCCCTCGAACATGGGATTCTCGTGATCCCACCAAACCTACGGATTGCGGAACACCTCGTAGACGGGATCACGTGAAATTCTCCCTAAGAAAAAGCTTCGTCTTCTTCCCAAGACGAGCTTCTGGAATCAATCTAACACCGTATCAAAGTCATTATCTTATTGTGTCTGAATCAACTACAATATAAAATATATGCTCACATTCATTCCAGACAACTTTAAAACACACATCATTTCAAAAACTATCCAAATAGAATAATTATCCAATATGTAGTAACATAGGTGTCAATCAACCAATTATACATGTTAATCAAGTAGTGTACAATAAGAATATGTGAATTGATCTCACAGAAAAAGAATTAATTTAAAAAAAATGATATTCTAGTTTATTAATTCTAGGTTTAGTTTGAAGTGTCAAAATTTTTTGAATTTTAAAGGTGTCATATTCCTAGTTTTCAAAAAAATCAAAATTAGAGTGTAGAGTTTTCTTGCAAGTGTGAGATTCTCCTTTGAATTACAAAACCTAAAAATTGGGTAAGACTTACAACCTTATCCTATAAACAAGGCAAACCGATTGAGAGCTTACATAACATAATTATCTTGAGTTTGATACTTTATAATTTTAAAATAGGCATAGACTCTTTGAAAAGAAATTTTGCACACTCTTCAAAAATAAGAGCGACCTAAGTTGAAAGACTTTATTTTAAGCCTCGCGTGATTCTTAGAATGTTCCATTTAAAAAACGTAGCTCATTTTAGTGAAACACCTGCAGGTTTTAACTTTCATGTATTTGAGCTTTTTTAGCTGAAGTATTTTGTTTTNCAAGGATCATACCATGATAATAATAGGCAGCCGCCTATAAACAGGGGGAAAAACAAGATGTGCATTATGAGACATCAATTCTATTCCGAAGGGCAAGAATAGGATTGCAGCAAAAGATAATGCATACTGAAATTCCCCTTGTGAAGTATAAATCAATTATAGCATTGAAGTTGAAACTTTGTTTGTTAAAATAGCTTTGTTAATTATTATTCTTTGTTCTTTTTTAATAGGGTTATCTACCCCTAGGGCAATGAGGCAATCTTCAATTGAAATGCTATGTTCTCATGCTACCTGCTCTTTTGTGCATTTCTGCACAGAAGATTAATGACATCCACATTTCTTTTTAAGGGACTTTAAATGCATACCGCATAATTCTTATATATTTACGTATCTAACACCTAATGCTTGCTATTTACACCTATAACATCTTAGTCTACCTAATGCTTGATATTTACACCCATAACATGTTACTCCTATAAACTTATGCATGAAATATGTAAATATCTTCTAAAAAGGATACTGATGATAGTATTTGCGATGTGATCTTAAAGAATTCAATCGCATATATGTGAATAGGAATAGTGAGGTGTTAGATGCATGAATACATAAGAATTGTGTGGTATGTATGTGTACATTTGCCTTCTTATTTATAGCTTAAAGATTTCTAAACAATTGTAACAACATTTTGTCCTAACTTTCATATGATGAATAATAAAGAAAGCATTGAGATCTAAAATGAACATTATAATATAATATATACCTTTGCTTCAGCATATTTCCACTTGAGAAATAACCGATGCTTTTCTCCCCATCCACCGCTGAATTGAATCTTTAAAATGCTATCCTGGGCCTATATATGCAAAAAAGCTATTTAGAATGTTAGATAATAATTGCCTTTATGCGTGGATGATATCCAACCAAGTTTTTCTGAGAGCCTAATTTAGCACATACGACAAGCAAAGTAGTAA
>JXCR01138772.1:219948-235895 GCA_002079205.1 Phalaenopsis hybrid cultivar | reverse complement strand
GTTGAAGTTTACATTGACGTTCACCAATAATTTAGTTATGGAAAATAGGAATCAATCTACACTTAACAGAAGAAAGAAAATTACATCATCAAACAGGCAAAAATGAATTTTTAGCAGTACCTGATTAAAATACTTGACCATTTCACAAGCTAGCCTTCTTTTTACGGCAAGTGTTGCTTTGGGACTATCAATTGCCATCTCCAGTTGAATGTCGACCCCCTAAATGAACAATAAAGAATACGAGGTGAAGTAGTATGAAACAACCAATTTTATTATCTCTCAAAATTAATGGAATGTGGGCAATAATGTAAAACATGCTCTACATCGGGAAACAGTTTTTAGGTGAAATATATTCACAATCCAAGTCGAAATTTTCCAAATTCACATATAATCCTACCCTGCTTTACGGTGAAAGAAACTGTTAGTTAAAATTAATGGAAAAAAAAAAATTCAACAGCATTCAGCTAAAAATTTGGTTTTCCATGGCAAATCAGCGCAATGTGTGAAAGCTAAAATATTTTATTTATAGGTTGAAACAAATGCTTAAGCAATCCAATCTCATATTTCATCAGGCCATTATCTCCTCTAGTTTTAAAACAATGCTAGTTAATTGGGTTTTAAAACAATGGAAGTGTGCAATAGAGTGCATGCCAGAAAATCTAAATAAATCCGTTGTNTCTCAAAGTGACAAGTAATGAATACAGGAATAAATACTAGCAGAGTTTAAATCAATTCTAGCTGAAGTGACCTAACCTGCTCGTGAAAAACATTAGACACGAAGTAATAAGAAAACCCTCCATTATTTGCTTAGATATCAAACCAATTCATACCATTCTAGAGCTCCTAAAATATTTTAGGTACGAAATTTAGCAGAGAGGTGGTCGTGGAGCAGCAAGGGAATGATAATATATGAGTTCGATGGCGTTTGGAGTGGGATTAACGTCGATCAATGGCTATCCTGGTTGAAATAGTGAGAAGAACACCCAAAATGATGAGGTACGGGCAGAAAGAAGGTTCGCCACCTATTCCTGAGCAAGGTACAGACACACCACTTGTAAAATGAAAATGATAGAACACTCATAAAGGAGGAAATCAGAGATTAAAATCTCCATAAAACTCAAATAGAACAAAAGACTTCAAAAAGCAGAAAATAACAAGATATAAATAATTCTCACAAAGAAAAAAAAACTTAATTAGAAATAGTTAAGAAAGAAAAAAAAAAGGACAAAAAATTGGAAGTCCGCAGCCTGGTGTTCCCCTTCTCGCGATCGCAACACAACCGAATGTTGCGATATTATAGTCCTGGATCGCGGGATTTCGTGACTCCCTGAGATTTTGTGATCTCAGATTGCAGAAGTCTGGGATCAAGAGCACTCGCGTCATTCTCCTCACTAAGTAGATGTTCACTCTCTTTTCTGGAGGACCTGCATTCCACTGTCGGATGTTATTTCCCATAAAATACATAAAGAGATATCAAAATCTAATGGTTCATCACTCTTATATGACCACCGATCAAGGACACAATGTTGAACTGAATTTAATACCCAAATTACTCGATATAACCTTCCAAAAATAACATAAAAGCTTTTCATCTCTCACATGTATCCCTCCCTCAGGCAACTTAGGAGGTAAACTTTGTCTGAAAATCCTGAAATTCTCTTATATGGGATTGCCCTGTGTCTTATATCGACTCCTCAAACTCATGATCCCGGGTGGGTATCTTGAGCGATCATATGCTACGGATGAACCATTGACCACACCCTAAACTTGTGATATAAAAAATTGATGCCAACAAAAGACTCCCAATAAGTGTGCTGCACCGCCGAAGCACAGTGCACTTATTGGCATCATCCTCAAAAGAAAGTCTCTCATGATAGTCAATCATGATGCCTAATGCCTACAAAAAGGTTAGATTGTTGCATTACATTCTCAAACTCTATTTAAAATTTCATTATCTCAAACTCATTACCTTCTAAAAAAAACTAATGTTAGTCTTGCTGAAATATCTATCATGGGCTTAGCTTGAATCACTAGCATTTTTCCCTCGTCGGTTACAAGCTGATACTCTTCCTAATCTTCTCTCTCTATGTCCTCCACTGCGGATACTTATGTTGCTTGATCTATGATTGAACTCTACCTGAAAGTTGTGGCAGTCATCTGGTAACATTGTTATTTCTCCACTTTCAATGCTACGTTATGATCATCAAAAAGGGACCAATAAAGCTGAAACTAAATCACATCAGTGATAGATGATCTCAATCTTCATAGACATTGTCATTATATGCTCGTCTGGTTCCACCAATTCACATTTCATCTTGAGTTTATTGAAGTCAATTGTGTACTCCACAAAAGCATTTCTTTGGTGCAGCTTAGATTTTGGTGGTAGTTGTCAAATTAAAATTTTGGTGGAGGTAGAAAAGCTAGATTTTGAAAATTTAAGATTGGAGCTAGGAATCGCGGTACAAAAGGTTTAGGTGAAGATTTTTTTTTTAATTTTAGATTTGGGAAAAAAATAAAAGCCTAAAAATCTAAGGTTTGTTGGGCTCTGATACCAAATGATACCGTTCTGTGACTCTATAAAAAGTATTTTGAAATGGGACTTAGCAGGGACTGGTTGTGGAATAGCATGAGAAAAGTACATATGAGGTTAATGGTGTTTGAGGGGATTGCAGGGATAAATTTGTTGTTGGACATCAAGTTTGACGTTGCCGACGGCTGTCCCAGTTGAACATAGCAAAGAAAACTCGGAATCGGTGATGTTCAGGAGGAGAGGAAGTTTCACCACATGTTCCTGAGCAAAATATATGCACACCACCTACAAAAGAAAATGATACGACACTCAAAGTAGAAAACGAAGATTGCAATCTCTCTAAACTCAAAATGAATCAAAAGTCTAAAAATAATTAAAAAATACAAAGTATAAATAGTCCATTTATAGAAATAACCAAATTAGAAATAGAGAAATAGGAAATTATTGTAAAAGTGAAAAAAAAAAAGCTAAATTGGGAATCGATGTCGTATTCCAAATCCCTCGACCATGGGATTCTCGTGATCCCACCAAACCTACGGATTGCGGAACACCGCGTAGACGGGATCACGTGAAATTCTCCCTAGGAAAAGCTTCGTCTTCTTCCCAAGACGAGCTTCTGGAATCAATCTAACACCGTATCAAAGTCATTATCTTGTTGTGTCTGAATCAACTACAATATAAAATATATGCTCACATTCATCTAGACAACTTTAAAACACACATCATTTCAAAACCTATCCAAATAGAATAATTATCCAATATGTAGTAACATAGGTGTCAATCACCCAATTATACGTGTTAATCAAGTAGTGTAAAATAAGAATATGTGAATTGATCTCACAGAAAACGAATTAATTTAAAAAAACAGATATTCTAGTTTATTAATTCTAGGCTTAGTTTGAAGTGTCAAAAATCTTTGAATTTTAAAGGTGTCATATTCCTAGTTTTCAAAAAAATCAAAATTAGAGTGTAGAGTTTTCTTGCAAGTGTGAGATTCTTTGGGTAAGACTTACAACCTTATCCAATAAACAAGGCAACCCGATTGAGAGCATAGACTCTTTGAAAAGAAATTTTACACACTCTTCAAAAATAAGAGCAACCTAAGTTGAAAGACTTTATTTTAAGCCTCGCATGATTCTTAGAATGTTCCATTTAAAAAACGTAGCTCATTTTAGTGGAGCACCTGCAGGTTTTAACTTTCATGTATTTGAGTTTTTTTAGCTGAAGTATTTTGTTTCTTAAGGCAATTTATATGATTTTAAAACATGAATTAAATTAAATATTGCTTTAAATGACATGTAAAACTTGAATTTATATAAATTTTCTCATCTGAATATATTACATTTATGCATATATATGTTCACTTTAATCTTTTGAAAACTGTCTTGTGTTCACTTATAGGTTAGAATTGCGAATTGGGTGGCGAGATTTTTAAATATTGAAATCCTCATATTTGAATTAATTTTTAACCTTAGTAACCCAAAATTCCAATGTTTCTTTAAGATATTAGGAGTTTAAATTTTGAAAGTTGAAATTTCCAAATTATTTTAAAACTTAGATGATTCACATTATTATTTTACAAGTTTAAAAATTTCAAAATTTTAAATTATTTACAATCCAAATCACCAGAAAAATTTGGTTGCCTCTTGGCGTTAGCCCCTATAAGGGAGCACATGAATAATATCGGCATTTCCAACTATCTTAAAAAAGTTTTTGGTCAACATCATGAGACACTGCTACCAAGGAGTAAGAGTATATATTTAACCCGCAGTCATAAAAGACGCAATTAGTTTTTAATGTACCTGCNTTGAAAGTTGAAATTTCCAAATTATTTTAAAACTTAGATGATTCACATTATTATTTTACAAGTTTAAAAATTACAAAAATTTTAAATTATTTACGGTCCAAATCACCAGAAAAATTTGGTTGCCTCTTGGCGTTAGCCCCTATAAGGGAGCACATGAATAATATGGGCCTTTCCAACAATCTTAAAAAAGTTTTTGGTCAACATCATGAGACACTGCTACCAAGGAGTCAGAGGATATATTTAACCCGCAGTCAATTTTTGGTCAACATCATAAGACACAATGAGTTTTTAATGTACCTGCAAAAAGGGTAAAATTACCNCAAGTTTTTCTGAGAGCCTAATTTAGCACATACGACAAGCAAAGTAGTAAAAAATATAGAAAATTGAGTTGAAAATTATGTCATACAGTAGGTTAGGAATGGAAAATCTGAAAGGTCTAGAATTTCAATTCAATAAAATAAATCTACAAAACGCAGCAAAACTAGTTGTTCCGTGAGATGAGAACGGTCTATGAAGTTATGTTTTAACGGAGTTAGATGTAGAAGTGCACAGCTGCAGCAGCGATGCTTTAGATCTAGGGAAATTTACATACAACACATTTCTTATGTTTTTACTTATCTAATCCCCCAAAGTCTAATATTTACAGTTATAACACCTTGGTGTCAGAAACCTATGCATGAATNACACCTAATGCTTGCTATTTACACCTATAACATCTTAGTCTACCTAATGCTTGATATTTACACCCATAACATGTTACTCCTATAAACTTATGCATGAAATATGTAAATATCTTCTAAAAAGGATACTGATGATAGTATTTGCGATGTGATCTTAAAGAATTCAATCGCATATATGTGAATAGGAATAGTGAGGTGTTAGATGCATGAATACATAAGAATTGTGTGGTATGTATGTGTACATTTGCCTTCTTATTTATAGCTTAAAGATTTCTAAACAATTGTAACAACATTTTGTCCTAACTTTCATATGATGAATAATAAAGNTCTTAGTCTACCTAATGCTTGATATTTACACCCATAACATCTTACTCATATAAACTTATGCATGAAATATGTGATTCTCTTTTAAAAGGATAATGATGATGCATTTGTGATGTGATCTTAAAGAATTCAATCGCATGTATGTGAATAGGAATAGTGAGGTGTTAGATGCATGAATACAAAAGAATTGTGTGGTATGTATGTACATTTGCCTTCTTATTTTTAGCTTAAAGATTTCTGAACAATTGTAAGAACATTTTTTCCTAACTTTCATATGATGAATAATAAAAAAAGCATTGAGATCTAAAATGAACATTATAATATAATATATACCTTTGCTTCAGCATATTTCCACTTGAGAAATAACCGATGCTTTTCTCCCCATCCACCGCTGAATTGAATCTTTAAAATGCTATCCTGGGCCTATATATGCAAAAAAGCTATTTAGAATGTTAGATAATAATTGCCTTTATGCGTGGATGATATCCAACCAAGTTTTTCTGAGAGCCTAATTTAGCACATACGACAAGCAAAGTAGTAAAAAATATAGAAAATTGAGTTGAGAATTATGTCATACAGTAGGTTAGGAATGGAAAATCTGAAAGGTCTAGAATTTCAATTCAATGAAATAAATCTACAAAGCGCAGCAAAACTACGTTACGTGAAACGAGAAAGGTCTATGAAGTTATGTTTTAACGGAGTTAGATGTAGAAGTGCACAGCTGCAGCAGCGATGCTTTAGATCTAGGGAAATTTACATACAACACATTTCTTATGTTTTTACTTATCTAATCCCCCAAAGTCTGATATTTACACTTATAACACCTTGGTGTCAGAAACCTATGCATGAAAATGTGCATTTCATTTTTAACAATATGGCAATAGTAGCATTTTTTATGCGTGTTAAACATTTGAGTGGTATGCATGTGAATATGAATGTTTATGTAAATGGCCCTACCTAGCGTGTGGAGCAATATACTTAGGTGGTCCACAAGCCGCGGACATGCAAGCTAAGGTGCAAAATAATAAGCATCACTAAAAATATCCTACTGATAATTTGACAAATTTTATATATCTCATAGTGACAAGTAATGAATACAGGAATAAATACTAGCAGAGTTTAAATCAATTCAAGCTGAAAGTGACCCAACCTACTCGCGAAAAACATTAGACAGGAAGTAATAAGAAACCCTCCATTATTTGCTTAGATATCAAACCAATTGATACCATTCTAGAGCTCCTAAAGGGTTTTAGGTACAAAATTTAGCAGGGAGGTGGTCGTGGAGCAGCAAGGGGATGATAATATATGAGTTTGATGGCGTTTGGAGTGGGATTAACGTCGATCAATGGCTATCCTGGTTGAAACAGTGAGAAGAACACCCAAAATGATGAGGTACGGGCAGAAAGAAGGTTCTCCACCTATTCCTGAGCAAGGTACAGACACACCACTTGTAAAATGAAAATGATAGAACACTCATAAAGGAGGAAATCAGAGATTGCAATCTCCATAAAACTCAAATAGAACAAAAGACTTCAAAAGGCAGAAAATAACAAGATATAAATAATTCTCACAAAGAAAAAAAAAACTTAATTAGAAATAGATAAGAAAGAAAAAGAAAAGGACAAAAAATTGGAAGTCCGCAGCCTGGTGTTCCCCTTCTCGCGATCGCAACACAACCGAATGTTGCGATATTATAATCCTGGATCGCGGGATTTCGCGACTCCTTGAGATTTTGCGATCTCAGATTGCATAAGTCCAAGATCAGGAGCACTCGTGTCATTCTCCCCACCAAGTAGATGTTCACTCTCTTTTCTGGAGGACCTGCATTCCACTGTTGGATGTTATTTCTCATAAAATACCTAAAGAGATATCAAAGGCTAATGGTTCATCACTCTTATATGACCATCGATCTAGGACACAATGTTGAACTGAATTTAATACCCAAATTACACGATATAACCTTCCAAAAATAACATAAAAGATTTTCATCTCTGACATGTATCCCTCCCTCAGGTAACTTAGGAGGTAAACTTTGTCTGAAAATCCTGAAATTCTCTTATATGGGGTTGCCCTGTGTCTTGTATCGACTCCTCAAACTCATGATCCCGGGTGGGTGTCTTGAGCTATCGGATGCTACGGATGAACCGTCAACCACACTCTACACTTGTGATATAAAAAATTGATGCCAACAAAAGACTCCCAATAAGTGTGTTGCACCGCCGAAGCACAATGCACTTATTGGCATCATCCTCAAAAGAAAGTCTCTCATGGTAGTCAATCATGCTGCCTAATGCCTACAAAATGGTTAGCTTATTGCATTACATTCTCAAACTCTATTTAGAAGCCCATTATCTCAAACTCACTACCTTCTAAAAAAACTGATGTTAGTCTTGTTGAAGTATCTATCATGGGCTTAGCTTGAATCACAAGCATTTTTCCCTCGTCGGTTACAAGCTGATATGCTTCCTAATATTCTCTCTCTATGTCCTCCACTGCGGATACTTATGTTGCTTGATCTATGATTGAACTCTACCTGAAAGTTGTGGCAGCCATCTGGTAACATTGTTATTTCTCCACTTTCAATGCTACGTTATGATCATCAAAAAGGGATCAATAAAGCTGAAACTAAATCACATCAGTGATAAATGATCTCAATCTTCATAGACATTGTCATTATATGCTCGTCTGGTTCCACCAATTCACATTTCATCTTGAGTTTACTGAAGTCAGTTATGTACTCCACAAAAGTATTTCTTTGGTGCAGGTTGTGGCGCTTTATGAATAAGTCTCTTCAATAATATGAGGGAGGGTATTTGCACTGCATATCCCTTTTCATCTTAAGATCACGTGGTGAGCTTACTCTTCTCTTCTTGATGTCGAATATGCTTCAGGTTCTCCCACCACAAAGAAGCATTTTTTCTAAACTTGATGGTTGGTAATTTAACTTTTTTTATCCCAAGAAATATTCTTATACTAAAGAACTATCTTCATTATTTGAAGTCACTCGATGAACTCATCCGAATTAATACAACCGTCGAAATCTAATAAATTCAACTTGTTCTCTGATATTTCATGTTGAAGTGTCAAAGTAGTGGTTCTTGGTCACTAAAAACTGTCTGGTGGCTGGCGAGTCACTGTTATTAATATGGATGACCTAACTAGATTGTCTACTCACAAAGGTGACAAACTTTCGTTGCAATTGGTAGATTTCCAGCTACATATCCTTCATAGTAAGTTCTTGTACATCTCGCAAAGGGTTCCTCATTGGCGACATAGCGTCCTTTCCTCCCAATTAGTTTTTAACTGATATAGAATTGCAAATCAAGGTTGGTTGGAGGCTTAGATTTTGGTGGTAGTTGTCAAATTAAAATTTTGGTGGAGGTAGAAAAGTTAGATTTTGAAAATTTAGGATTGGAGCTAGGAATCGCGGTACAAAAGGTTTAGGTGAAGATTTTTTTTTAATTTTAGATTTGGGAAAAAAATAAAAGCCTAAAAATCTAAGGTTTGTTGGGCTCTGATACCAAATGATACCGTTTTATGACTACAAAAAATATTTTGAAATGAGACTTAGCAGGGACTGGTTGTGGAATAGCATGAGAAAAGTAAATATGAGGTTAATGGCGTTTGAGGGGATTGCAGGGATAAATTTGTTGTTGGACAGCAAGTTTGACGTTGCCGACGGCTGTCCCAGTTGAACATAGCAAAGAAAACTCGGAATCGGTGATGTTCAGGAGGAGAGGAAGTTTCACCACATGTTCCTGAGCAAAATATATGCACACCACCTACAAAAGAAAATGATACGACACTCAAAGTAGAAAACGAAGATTGCAATCTCTCTAAACTCAAAATGAATCAAAAGTCTAAAAATAATTAAAAAATACAAAGTATAAATAGTCCATTTATAGAAATAACCAAATTAGAAATAGAGAAATAGGAAATTATTGTAAAAGTGAAAAAAAAAAAGCTAAATTGGGAATCGATGTCGTATTCCAAATCCCTCGACCATGGGATTCTCGTGATCCCACCAAACCTACGGATTGCGGAACACCGCGTAGACGGGATCACGTGAAATTCTCCCTAGGAAAAGCTTCGTCTTCTTCCCAAGACGAGCTTCTGGAATCAATCTAACACCGTATCAAAGTCATTATCTTGTTGTGTCTGAATCAACTACAATATAAAATATATGCTCACATTCATCTAGACAACTTTAAAACACACATCATTTCAAAACCTATCCAAATAGAATAATTATCCAATATGTAGTAACATAGGTGTCAATCACCCAATTATACGTGTTAATCAAGTAGTGTAAAATAAGAATATGTGAATTGATCTCACAGAAAACGAATTAATTTAAAAAAACAGATATTCTAGTTTATTAATTCTAGGCTTAGTTTGAAGTGTCAAAAATCTTTGAATTTTAAAGGTGTCATATTCCTAGTTTTCAAAAAAATCAAAATTAGAGTGTAGAGTTTTCTTGCAAGTGTGAGATTCTTTGGGTAAGACTTACAACCTTATCCAATAAACAAGGCAACCCGATTGAGAGCATAGACTCTTTGAAAAGAAATTTTACACACTCTTCAAAAATAAGAGCAACCTAAGTTGAAAGACTTTATTTTAAGCCTCGCATGATTCTTAGAATGTTCCATTTAAAAAACGTAGCTCATTTTAGTGGAGCACCTGCAGGTTTTAACTTTCATGTATTTGAGTTTTTTTAGCTGAAGTATTTTGTTTCTTAAGGCAATTTATATGATTTTAAAACATGAATTAAATTAAATATTGCTTTAAATGACATGTAAAACTTGAATTTATATAAATTTTCTCATCTGAATATATTACATTTATGCATATATATGTTCACTTTAATCTTTTGAAAACTGTCTTGTGTTCACTTATAGGTTAGAATTGCGAATTGGGTGGCGAGATTTTTAAATATTGAAATCCTCATATTTGAATTAATTTTTAACCTTAGTAACCCAAAATTCCAATGTTTCTTTAAGATATTAGGAGTTTAAATTTTGAAAGTTGAAATTTCCAAATTATTTTAAAACTTAGATGATTCACATTATTATTTTACAAGTTTAAAAATTACAAAAATTTTAAATTATTTACGGTCCAAATCACCAGAAAAATTTGGTTGCCTCTTGGCGTTAGCCCCTATAAGGGAGCACATGAATAATATGGGCCTTTCCAACAATCTTAAAAAAGTTTTTGGTCAACATCATGAGACACTGCTACCAAGGAGTCAGAGGATATATTTAACCCGCAGTCAATTTTTGGTCAACATCATAAGACACAATGAGTTTTTAATGTACCTGCAAAAAGGGTAAAATTACCATTAAGCATTTTCTCGAATGATACTTTACTTTTCTCGAATGGTATTTAATTCCCTAATATAATTACTTCTCGAAGTAGGAACCAACAAAAAACGCTTGCAAGTATCATCAAGAAAATTTAATGGAAAGAAAATATACCAAATTAGGATCAGACATATCAAGACAAATAAGGAAGAGTGCTTGAAGAAAATAGTTGAAGTTTACATTGACGTTCACCAATAATTTAGTTATGGAAAATAGGAATCAATCTACACTTAACAGAAGAAAGAAAATGACATCATCAAACAGGCAAAAATGAATTTTTAGCAGTACCTGATTAAAATACTTGACCATTTCACAAGCTAGCCTTCTTTTTACGGCAAGTGTTGCTTTGGGACTATCAATTGCCATCTCCAGTTGAATGTCGACCCCCTAAATGAAGAATAAAGAATACTAGGTGAAGTAGTATGAAACAACCAATTTCATTACCTCTCAAAATTAATGGAATGTGGGCAATAATGTAAAACATGCTGTACATCGGGAAACAGTTTTTGGGTGAAATATATTCACAATCCAAGAAGAAATTTTCCAAATTCACATACAATCCTACCCTGCTTTACGGTGAAAGAAAATGTTTGTTAAAGTTAATAAAAAAAAAAATAATTCAACAGCAGTCAGCTAAAAATTTGGTTTTCCATGGCAAATCAGCGCAAAGTGTGAAATCTAAAATATTTTATTTATAGGTTGAAACAAATGCATGAGCAATCCAATCTCATATTACATCAGGCCATTATCTCCTCTAATTTTAAAATAATGAAAGTTAATTGGGTTTTAAAACAATGGAAGTGTGCAATAGAGTGCATGCCAGATAATCAATAAAGTCGTATTTGTTGTTGTTGCGAGATCTAAATATACACTAGTTGGTGTGGTATATATATATAAATCAAATAGGAGAACGATCGATGAAGTGAAAAATATAACGAGAAAAATTCACACCAGAAAAGAACACACACAGCGAAACACAGATTTACCTGGTTCGACAAATTGCCTACGTCCACGGAATTGTAGAGGATTTTACTTCTTGAGAAATTTAAACCAGTCGATCACCTCGACCAACAAGAGGAATTTCTCATTCTTCGTTGCTCTCTCTCGCCTTCTCTCTCTGTTCTTCTCTCTCTACACCGAGATACACCGAAGAAACTCTATACCGAGATACACCGAAGAAGATCAATTTGCAAGAGAAATAAACCGAGTTTTTCTTCTGTCACAAGCCACCAAGAAGAAACCTAGGGAGAACAATCTTCTTCTTCTTCGTTCTTCTTCCTTCTGCCGCAAGGAACTGCTCCTCCTTGCACTTCTCTTCTTCTGCCTCGAGAAAACCTTCTTCTATCCTGAGGAAACCGAAGAAGAACTCAAAGCATGACTTCTATATCTGAAGGAGAGTCATCCGAAGCTTTTATCACGAACAGGAGGGAGCGAAGAGATACTTCACTTCACAAAAGAGGAATGCGGGAGTGGTTATTTGTGAAGAGGTGTAACTCTCCAAAGCAAAGTAACCATTCAAGCATAGTGGACCGGGCTCCACCCTTTCTAACAATTCTCCCACATGGAGACCGATACACAGGCTGCAATATCTCCTTTCTCGAACTGATATCCTCCACTAGCGGTGTCACCCTTTTTCCTTCAACATGAATCATCCACCTCTGTAACTCAAAACCTCTGTATTCACTCCAGAAGACCAGCTGAAGTTGTACACAACTTCAGTTTCTCAAAAGTAACACCCTCAGTCACATATCAGCAGACTCCACATAGCTTTGCACCTCCAAGCTATTTCCTGGGCCACTCTTGTCTCTTCTTACAACTCCCACTGCATGGGCAACATCCTTACTCTGCTGAAAGCCTTTTTCAACAAGTTTAGCCTTGTACCTCTTACTGACATCACACTCAGTCTTCACCTGGTACACTCACTTGTTGTGCAATGTCTTCTTCCCTGGTGAAAGTTCTGTCAGCTCCCACTTGCTCGAATTTTCATCTTGCAAGATTTTTTCATAGCTCTGTGGTTCTTCAACATCTGTCTGTGGAACAATAGGAATGGGTGCCCCGGACTCACTTTCCTCTTCACTTACATCACTGCCCTGCACTGTGGCCTCTGGTAGATTTCCTATCACATTTAAAGCCCCTGAATCCAATATCAAGTCTTCAACAGAACTATGAACTGACAACAATAGTGCATACTGTGATTCTTCAGATACCACATTTGTGCTATCATTCTGCATCTTCTTAGGATTCCTGCAGTTCTTCCATATATGGCCAGCCTTGCCACAATTTGAACAGGTTGTCTGCTTACTAAACTTTGATTTTGATCTCCATATACTTGTTTATGTCATGTTATCTTCCTCTAAAATCAACATTCAGTGTCGAACTCGAACGTGAGACCTCGCCAGAATCTTTCCTACGAACTTCCTCAGCCAAAATCAAATCACGAATATATCGTATTTCAGTTTAGATTTACCTGCAGAATTGCTAACTGCTATCATCATGACTTCCCAACTATCTGGCAATTAAGCCAACAAGATTAGTGCACATATCTCATCATCAAAATCAATTTCCACAAACGATAATTGATTTGTGATAGTATTGAAATTATTCAGGTGTTGAGCAACAAAAATACATTCCGCCATCTTCAAATTGAATTACTTCTTCATCAAGTGCACCTTGTTATTCACCGATGGCTTTTCATACATACCTGATAAGGCTGTCATGAGATCTAAAATTGTCTTTTCCTTGACGACGATGTGTGCAACAGACCTCGATAAGGTCAATCGAATAACCCCCAGAACTTGTCAATCCAACAAATTCTATTCAGCCTCATTCATGCTTTCAGATCTTTTCCCCAATAACGGAAGATGAAGTTTCTTCCAATAAAAATAATCTTCTATCTGCATTTTCCAATAACCAAAATCTGTGCCATCAAACTTCTCGATCCCTGAAACCTTCACTTTATCTGCAGCAATCATTCTTCCTCGGATCTAAACCATGCTCTGATACAAGTTGTTATTATTGCGAGATCTAAATATACATCAATTAATGTGGTATATATATATATATATATATATATATCAAACAGGAGAACGACGACGAAGTGAAAAATAGAACGATAAAATTCACACCATAAAAAAACACACATTGCAAAACACACAGATTTATGTGATTTGGCAAATTGCCTACTTCCATGGAGTTGCAGAGGATTTTACTACTTGAGGAATTTATACAAGTCGATCACCTCAACTTACAAGAGGAATCTCTCACTCTTCGTTGCTCTCTCTCTTCTTCTTTCTGTTCTCTACACCGAGATACACCGAAGAAACTCTACACCGAGATATGCCGAAGAACACAAACTTACAAGAGAAATAAACTCAATTTTTCTTCTGCCACAAGCCACCAAGAAAAAGCCTGGGGAGAAAAATCTTCTCTTCTTCCTTCTTCTTCCTTCTGTCGCAAAGAACTGCTGCTCCTTGCACTTCTCTTCCTCTGCCCCGAAGAAATCTTCCTCTATCCCGAGGAAATCGAAGAACTCAAAGCGTGACTTCTATATCTGAAGGAGAGTCATCTGAAACTTTTATCACGAACAGGAGGGAGCGAAGAGATGCTTCACTTCACAAAAAGAGGAAGGCGAGAGTGGTTATTTGTGAAAAGGTATGACTCTCCAAAGCAAAGTAACCACCCAAGCATAGTGGGTCGGGCTCCACCGTTTCTAACAGTATTGTCATTAACAACTCTCATTATATTTTAAGGACAGAAAACGATATAGAGATGATGGGTGCCTCTTAACTTTGTTTCGTACTCAGATTCAAAATTGTTCAAGACATTTCATAAAATTTCTTAACATAATTACATAGAGACTTGCATCAAAAACGTTATTAAAATGATTTAGATTGCATCAAAAGATGCGCGCAGGGGAGACACAAATTGCTCATAAAATCTACGNTCTCTGTTCTCTACACCGAGATACACCGAAGAAACTCTACACTGAGATACACCGAAGAAGACAAACTTACAAAAGAAATAAACTCAATTTCTTTTCTGCCACAAGCCACCAAGAAGAAGCCTGGGGAGAATAATCTTCTTCTTCTTCCTTCTTCCTTCTGCCACAAGGAACTGCTCCTCCTTGCACTTCTCTTCCTCTGCTCCGAGGAAACCTTCCTCTATCCCGAGGAAATCGAAGAACTCAAAGCGTGACTTCTATATCTGAAGAAGGGTCATCTGAAGTATTTATCACGAACAGGAGAGCAAAGAGATGCTTCACTTCACAAAAGAGGAAGACGAGAGTGGTTATTTGTGAAGAGGTGTGACTCCAAAGCAAAGTAACCACCCAAGCATAGTGGACCAGGAACCACCGTTTCTAACAGTATTGTCATTAACAACTCTAATTATATTTTAATGACAGAAAACGATATGGAGATGATGGGTGCCTCTTAACTTTGTTTCATACTCAGATTCAAAATTGTTCAAGACATTTCATAAAATTTCTTGGGACAATACATAGAGACTTGCATCAAAAACGTTATTAAAATGATTTAGATTGCATCAAAAGATGCGCGCAGGGGAGACACAAATTGCTCATAAAATCTACGTGGCAATAATTTAAACCTGTAAATTTTATTCAAACTATTGAATTTTTACAGAATTGAGCTGTAAAAATATGTCGCATAAATTGAAACAAATATCTATGGATAAGCTGCTGCCTTGGTAATTGGAATATTGGCCCTAGGAAATCCTTTATCAACAATGAAACATATCAATAGAACTAGTATTAAGGATTGAATTTTAATACAGACCACTTAAATAGTGCATCAGAGTTGAAAGACCCTAGTCGCTTTCACATTAACCCATATAAACCTTACAATCCGAAAAAAATATTTAACACAACTGACAGAGCCTCCATCTTTAAGAAAATAAGGTATAACACATAAAGTTATTCTCTTAGGAAAANACAATGAAACATATCAAATTAAACATAGAACTAGTATTAAGGATTGAATTTTAATACAGGCCACTTAAATAGTGCATCAGAGTTGAAAGTCGCTTTCACATTAACCTATATAAATCTTACAATCTGAAAAAAATATTTAACACAACTGACAGAGCCTCCATCTTTAAGAAAATAAGGTATAACACATGAAGCAATCATTTGATCCCATTAGCTAACAAGGACTTTCCCAGGTTAATGACTAGTTATGGATGTTGATGACATTATTGGCATGAACTTATAAATGACAGAAAAAAGCTTT
>JXCR01138772.1:176813-203050 GCA_002079205.1 Phalaenopsis hybrid cultivar | reverse complement strand
ATATATATATATATATATATAGAAAAATTTTATGAGTTTTGTCACACATTTAAGTTAATACTACTTTTTTAAAATTATGTTGTCTTCTTTTTTGAGATTTAATATTTAAAAATCTCATCATAAATTTTAATTGAAATGTTAAATTTTTTTAATAATTATTTTATTGGAGATACTATATCTAGCCAGGGCTGTCAATTTGGTTCTTTGTTTGTGAATAGCTCGTGTTCGGCTCGTTAAGCAGCTCGTGTTTTGTTCGTTCGTTAAGTCTAACGAGCCGAACACAAACAAACTTTTAAGCTCAAAATGTAAACGAGCCGAACACGACCAATAGTTTGTTTGCTTGTGTTCGGCTCGAAATGGATCGAAAAAAAAATTATATAACTTTTTATATAATAATATTTTACATATATATAACACCTCATGTGACAATATGGTTAGTGTCTTCTTTTTGTATAGATTTGATCCAGGTTCGAATCCCACACTTTACATCTATTTTTCTCAATTTTAGTTTAACAAGCCAATTTTGAGCCGAACACGAACACACTGTTCACTAGCCGATTTCGAACACAAGCCGGTTTTGAACACGAGCTATTTCGAATGAGCCGAACACGAGCCAAGTCTGAGCTCGCTCAAGCTCGGCTCGTTTATAGCCCTATATCTAGCAAACACCTGATAAAACAATTTCAAAATTTAGCATTCATATGTTTCATCCACCTTTTATTTTTCTCTCCATAAACTTTTTATTAATAAAATAATATAAGATTAAATAGATAGGAAATAGAAGAGAATATTAGTTTAAAAGTAAACCATCCACTTTTTAAATATCTTTGAATGATCATTCTTCTCTCATTTCTATGTTAGTATTCCTGAATAAAAAAAATTAAATAATATTTCAAATTACAGTTTTTTTATGCACATTCATTTATCATTTTCTCTCTCCTACATTTTTCTTTTTTTTAATATGTAATATATAGCGTATTAGGAGGTTAATAAAGCACCAATACCAACAACTCAAAAGCTTATACTAACGAGTGTGTGGCTAAGGGTCTTGTTTGAGAGAGATCGCCCAAGGGCACGGGAGGAATTCGAGTCCTTAACAACAGTCGCGAACGTCGAATGCATGCCCTGCCCCGCGTGCGACTCTTAACACAAATAAAATAATGTGTGTCGCAGCTTTTATGAAACGCCCGCCGAACGCACCAAAATAAGTTGCCCCAAACGGTCTCCAAGTCACTTGGATGATGCCAGTTGATTCATAATGGAGAGGGGTAGCTTTTAAAGATAAATAAGGATGCCGAAAAGGTAGATAATTATAAGCTCTAAAAATTTAATAATTAAATTAGGTTAATTAATCAAATTACTTTTAAATCCATGTAATTTATATGTGGATCCCCTTTCTATCTCTTTGTAAGGTAACTCACATGAATAATGGTCTCCTATTCTTTTTGTTTGTTTCTATGAATGTCAATTGTGCAAATTTCTTCCTATATTGTTAGAAATACAATTATTGTTAATCACAATTGAGTTTATCTTTAAATACCAACATGTCGAGTGCTAATGAGATGAGTATGAGAAAAAGAGAGGTATTTCAACATCGCTCCTCAATAAATATGCCTTAAAAAAATGCTTTCTATAATGAGTGAGACTCCATAATTATCTTTATTATTTTATGGAGAGTTATGAATTGCTTTAATGTTGATTGTTTTGAAAATTCAAAAAAAAAGGATGAATTATATCTTGATGGAGAAGGTTTGCTTTTATAAATCATTACAAGTGGCATCATGTCTTTGTACTAAGGTATCTATAGACTAATTTGGTTTGAAACAATTAATGGTACCACAATTATGGCTATGAAATTTTGTGAACGTTTGTTTAGGGCAGAAGTCATGGTTTTCAAATATTAAATTTCTCTGAAACAGACATCTAGCCTTTATTATTATTATTATTATTATTATTATAAGGTGATGGATCATCTGTCACACTTTTGATTTAGAAGTTGCAGTGTATCACGATGACTCAGAATGCAGTAAAGGCATGTACGTCAACTTAAATATTTGAAGTGAAGATCATACTAAATCAATGTTGTATTCATAAGAGAGATTCACCTACAAGTAATTATAAATATAGAGAGTAAGCAAGAAAAAAAACTAATATTTTATTTCCTTAATAGAAATCAATATAAGAGTACAACAAATAATTAAGAAAAAATTAATAAAGTAAGAAAGTAGAAGAAATATATAAGGAAATTTACCTAAACCCACTAAAAATATAGTTAGAACTACAACATAAACTCAAAATTACAAAATGAGATTCTATTGCTAACATATTTACCGTTGTGATGATGGTTCATAAAGCATCCAAGTCAAACTTGGAAAAACTATATTTTTTTTAATGAACAAACAACTATTATTCATTAAAACATTGTATATGCTGAAAATGCTAACGTGAATCTCAAGGAGATTGATTGGCTAGGAATGGAGACTCGGACGATCAAAGTTCTGAGTCAAAGAATTGATGTCAACCGATTACTACAAACAGTCGACCGACCACTATAAACCTATCGACCGACAGAACACACTATCGAGATAAAGCGACCGAACAATTGAAAGACTTTGATCGCTCGACTGGATCTAATGAGGAAACAACCTGATGTACAAATCGGTCGACTCTGTCGTTCAAACCCGGAAATTCAAGTAGTTAACAAATATTATATTTCCTTGTACTTTAATGTAATTATCATCGGATTGGATTCAGTTATTTGGGCGGTTATTATATATGTTTCCTCCTTTATGTAACAATATTTTCGGACCCCTATAAGTAGGAGGTCACGACATGAATAAATGGACTCTCGACTTTTTCTTTAGTATCTTGGTTGACATCGAAATTACAATGAACATTCTCTTCAAAATAGTGTTTGACATGATTGGCCAAAAAATTGGCAGGTTGGCACCATTAGCTGATCCACTATTTGGTTCTCTGGTAAGAGAAAGGAGGCTTTGGGTGTGATTGATATGGGCGTCTCATGGGGCAAGCAAAAGAAGCAACATACCATCACGGAGGACTTGTCGGTGGTCGAACCCCCTCCAACTTACAACACCTTTTTTGAACAACCATTGCTAAACAACTACCGGGCAGTGACTTCCACTTACCATATGGCTATGAAGTTTCTTGGTGACGGAGAGATTATCACGATTTAAGGAAACTTGGAACAATCGATGAGTTGTTGCTTTCGAGCAGGTCACCAGCATCGATCGCGAGCCGCTCGACATCTAGATTCAGAGGGAAGCTGGTCTCGAGACTAATAAGACTATTCTTGAAGTACCAACACCCAACGAAGGAGAGTCTAAAAAAGTTTTTCTAATTAGTGAAAGCTCTGATGCAAGGTACAAAAATTTGTTGATACATACCCTCCGTGAGAATCAGGTTTTCTCACTTGAACAACGGCTGAGATGGCTCGGATTTCAATCAATGTACTTACCATCGATCGAACATCAACCCAACTGTTTGACCAGTGAAGCAGAAGATTAGATCAACAGCTAGAACTTTGACTAATAGCGACGGAGGTGCAGAAGCTGAAGGAGGCTGGCTACATCCCAGAGGTCTAGTATTCGACCTGGATCTTAAATGTGGTTAAGGTTTAGAATGCTAATAGTAAGTGGAAAATGTGTGTAGACGTCACGAACCTCAATACTACTCAACCTAACGACACCAATCCATTGACAAAGATCGACACAATAGTGGATGAAGTGGTTAGGTACTTTGGGATGAGTTTCCTTGATGCTTTTTCCGACTACTACCAGATCAAAATTCATCTGGCCAGTGTGAAGAAGGCCTTTTTACTACAGCATATAGTGCTTTTAGTTTTGATGTAATTCCCTTTAGGCTCAAAATGCTAGGGTGACCTATCAGCACCTCATGGATGTAATTTTTGCATATAAAAGAGGAATACATTTATAAATGTATGTGGAAGATGTCTTGGTTAAAAGTAAACCAGCCGACCAACAAATAAAAGATCTAAAATACCCATTTCAAACACTCAAAAAATTTAATATGAAGTTAAATCCTTAAAAAAAAACTCCTCTGTGATCCATTTTCTATCTAGATAAAGTTTGTTGTACATCCATGATCTCAATGTATGAATGTCCATATGTACCTTCAAACCTAAGAATAATCGACACATTATAAAGTGCATTTAAATGAATAAATTGTATTTATTTATTGTAGTAGATCTCCTAGTGGAGTTGTATAAATGCCACAACACCATTCAACTGAATAGTAGCTTTGAAGTCAGAACTTTAACAGTCTACTGAGGCTGTTAGGGCTATCAAAGATCGATAATCGGCAAAAATTCATCCATATTTTACCTCTAATCTTGTATGTCACTATAGCTACACCAACTCTTTCACGAGTATATTTCTTTTACATTTTCTCTATAAGCGTAAAACCACTTATTCACTTGAGTATTCCTTCATAAAATGTCTCTTACTAGATTACTTTCACACCTCTAATTAAATTCTGAGTAGGAAGTGTTTCATAAGATGTAAGAGTTTTCATTTTTTCTTTCAATGAAAAATTTAATTTCCATTTTCGAGATAGAAATTTACTTTGAATATTTTATTCATGACAATGGAGAACATAATATTTGAGGGAATTTTCCATTTTGGCACTAAAAATTAGATATTTCATTAGAGGAAGGAATGAAAACGCATACATAATATGAAATAGTTCCTTCTCAAAATTTATTTAGAGATGTTTAAGTAATCTAGTTAACAGTTGTAGAGACAAGGATACTTAAGTTTATGATTGACTTTTCACTTGGAGATAAAATATGAAACAAATGCTTCTGTGAGAGGGCTAACATAGCTACAGTGCATACAATATTAAAAGAAGTCATCTTAATTGATTGTGAATCAATGTTCAATCGATTAATAATGTTTGATAGAACTAACATTACTAAAGTTTCAAACGATCCGACTTATAGTACATTTAATAATAGAATTGTAATAAAAGTAGATCATATCTGACAATAGTCAACAAATTATAAAAGGAGTGAATTTATTAGATAGCTCGAACAATAACATTTGCTCTAAAATTTAATGATTTTAATTTTATCTTAGATAAAGAGAGGATTAAAATAAACGGCCCAAGTTTGAGCCAAAAATTTTGGATCAAATTTCTTTCAAGTCGACCACCACTAAGCTCGAATTTAGAACATTAACAACCTACTAAGGATGTTAGGGCTGTCAAAGTTCAATAATTTGTCTTAAATCTTTTCAAATTTTCTAATCTAGTATTGTCTATCATTATAGCTATACCAAACCTTGCATGATTTATTTCTTTCATATATTATTTTTCAAGTGAAAAACCAATTATTAATCAAAGCATTTTCATCTCTGCAAACCCCATAAGCGATTAACTGCAAACATTGATATATTTTCTTAGAAGAAAATATTTCAAACGATGTAAGATTACTCACTGCATCCTCCAATGAGAAGTCTAATTTTCATTCCTAAAATAAAAATTTATTTCAAAATCTAATTTAGTAGTTCCAAAGTGAAAATCCACTTCAAAGATCAAAATTGCATTGCCAAAAATGGAAATTGCAGGAATGAAAATTAGATTCTGAATTGAATTTTCATTTTGAAAGTGACAAATTAGATTTCAAAGGGAATTTCTATTTTGGAAATGGAAATTAGATTTTGCAATGGTGGAAACAATGAACACTCTTACATCAAATGAACTATTTTAATTTAAGAAAATATTTTGAGGTGTGAAATTAATAGCGTAAGAGGCTGCGCGGGGCTGGGGGTGGGATGGTAGAATTATTAGGATTATGATTGGCTTTATAGTTAGAAACAAAATACGAAACAAATATAGCTATGAAAGGGTTGGAGTAGCTACAATTTTAGACAATTTTAGAAAGATACATTGTAATGAATTTAATGATTTTCAATATATCTTGCATCAATATGATGCTAAATTGTCTAATTTCAATCTGACTGAAAGTCAATTTGAAAGAAAATCGATTCAAAATTAATAATTGAGTGATAGTCATTAGTATAGCTAAATTCACATAGCTACCCTACATAGTAGATATAAAACCTTATGTGTACATGAAAAGTTGTATTAAAATATAAAGTTTAAGTATTAGATATATAAATACATAGGAATTATGTATTTTATCTCTAACAACCCTATGTATGGATATATCCATTACACATTTTATTTCTAGCAACATCAACAACATCATCAAACCATTATCCCACTAAGTGAGGTCTTGAAACACCTAAAATATATAGTGTTTTTAGACACATTTTTATACATATTTTTGAGATATTACACTTTAATGGAAGGTATTTGTGTCTTTTTCTTTCAGGTACAAGTAAAAATTTAAAAAATGCTAAAAGGAGTGAAAGATGATCAAATTTGGAGTAAAAATGTGAAATTTGAGCAAAAGTGTTTTGGCACCTAAGCATCAGATCAGACGCTTAAGAGCCAGGGAAACAGAGAAGGTCCCACCAAAGGCCCCGCACTTAAGCGCCAGAGGCAGTTATTTGGCGATTTTCTTTATTTGGCTGAATTTTGAAGAGATATTTGAGGCACCTATTGGCTAAAGAGAGTGATTATGATCACTAGAAACAAAAATATTATTAAAAGACTTGTGAAAGGAGGCATCCCTTGGAGAATATATCTAATTTGGACACATTTTGAAGAATTTCCAAGGCACCTCTTAGAAAATTTATAAAAGAAGTAAGTTGAGACATTTGAGATGGGTGCTTGAAGAGGGACAGAGTGTTGAGTCCTCAGAAGATCGTGGTGAATCTTGTGGAGAGATTCAGGCACCACAAATTTTACTTTTTTATTTTTTGTTTTTAGTTTATTTTGAGAGTTTAGAGTGTTGTAAAAGAGGGAACTTCAAGAGTTTGGTGGAGGATTTGATATAAGTTTTTATCTTTTGTTTTGAACTACTTCTAGTTTTAATTGAGATTTTTTGTTGGTTGACAATGATTTCTACTTTTAAACTAAAGTGTGGTTTTGTTTTCTTCATAGATTCTGAGCAGTTTTCTTTATCTTTTTTCCTTAAAATGATAAGTAATTAAAAGTATTGGATGGAAGTTGTGGAGATTATTGATTTTTAATGTTGGAAGAAGTTGTGATAATTTAAATTTATGTACTTCATTTACTTCTTTGTTTGACCTATCTAGATGTTAAAATTTGTTGTGAGAACATGTATGAACCGGGTTATTATTGTCTCAGCCAAAAATTGGAAAGAATCACATGAGGTTGTATGAATGAGAATGTAATTCTTATGATTTAGTGGAAGTAAATAGGGAAATAATCTTTGAAGGGTGTAGAGTTATAGGACTTTAAAGTGACAGGTTAAAGCCCCCAACTTAGTTTATTATTTTAGGTTCTGATACGAGATGTTAGCCCCCAGGTGGAGGGAATCAAGGGAACTCTAGAGTGAGAGTTGATATCTTCCCTACCTAGCCGGTCTTCAGAACTATTCAAACTTTAAATTAGCCAACATTCTTTATATCATCTCTAGTACGGGTAAATAATATTATTACTCCTATTTGGCACAACACAATTTGCATACTCCCACAACAAAATTCCTATACTTATTACTAATTCATGAAAAAGAGAAAGATATTTTCATAATCTGTGTTTTTCTTTTACATAAACTCAAGTTATTTAGAAGTTGTCACTGTTTTGTTAAAATATCAAAAATACCAAAAAGATTTGAATTTTAACTAATATAAAATTACATATAGTTTAAGTAATTGTCTTCTTAAAATAGAATTTTATTGTTTGAAAATGCATATTGCATATTTTCCCCTTGGGATCGATATTCGGGACTTAATCAAAAAGTCTTATATATATATAAAGAGTTAAACTCTTATTTTTTTCAGGATCAAGTTTTTGGTATTGTTATAAAGTAAAGAAATATAAGTGAAAATATAATCGTATACATGGTTGTATTATTGCATATAAGCAGTTTCAGGATCAAGTTTTTAGCGCCGTTGTCGGGGAAAATTTCAAAAATTGATTTAAAAGCAGATTTCTCTTTTTAGAAAGTCTTATTTAAACTTGAAAAAAAAAGTTATAGTATTTTATTTTGTGTGTTTTATTTTATTTTATTTTTGTGTATGCATAGTTTAGGTTCTGAAGGACTAGTTCCCTACGATTCTGAATTAGAAAAAATTGTTAAGAAAATAAAAAAAACCAAAAAAACTAAAAATTTTGAAAAATCTAAAAATATTACAGCAATTTCAAACCAAAACAATCAAAATACTGAAATTCATCAAGAATTTAGACCATTAAGAGATTATGCCAACCCTACGATAGATGAACTTCATTGTAGTATTCAAAAACCTACTATAGTGGCTAATTCATCATATCCAAATTGTATCAAATAATCAGTTTGGGGGATCACCAACTGAAGATACAAATTTAAATCTTGTCAATTTTCTAGAATTGTGCGCTACATTTAAATATGATGGTGTATCAGATGATGTCATAAGAATTAGGTTATTTTCTTTCTCATCGAGGGATACAGCTAAGATGTGGATGAATTCATTAGCACCTAGATCTATCAGAACTTGGGGTGATTTAGCACAAAAATTTCTTGCAAAATATTTTTTACTATAAAAAACTGCGAAGCTTAAAAATGGTATTAAATCTTTTAATTAGTTTGAAGGGGAATCTATTTATAAAGAATGAGAATAATTTAAATAACTCTTAAGAAAGTGTCCACACCATGCTATACTAGATTGGTTAATAATTCAAACTTTTAATAATGGATTAGCTGGATCTCTTAGATCTATTATCGATGCCATTGCTGGTGATTCGTTGATGTCAAAACCATTTCATGACGCTTGTGCTTTAATTGAAAAAATGGCTACCAATAATTTTCAATGACCATATAAGAGGGTAAATCCAAAGAAAGTAGCCAATATTCATGAATTTGATGCATTTTCTATGTTAGCAAATCAAGTTGCTACAATTTCAAGGAAGTTAGACCAATTTGGAATGATTTTTTTTCTCAACCAATCTCTATGATTGAAGAGAATTCATTAGGCCAATTAGATTCTCAAGCATCATTAGAAACTTTGAATGCCATAAATAATAAGCAAAATAACCCATATCCAGATTCTCAAGCATCATTAGAAACTTTGAATGTTATAAATAACAAGCAGAATAACCCATATTCAAATTATTATAACTCAGGTTGGAAGAACCATCCTAATTTCAATTGGAATAATACTTCGGGTGGTAATAATCAGCAATGGGGGAAGAATCAAGTAAACCCATTATGAAACTGGAACAATCAAGGGAATAATAATTATAGATCTACTTATCCTCCAGGTTTCAACAGTAATTCACAATTTAAGGAGAAGAAGTTGTGTTATGAATGGGAAATCGAGCTACAATTAGAAATATTGAGAATCAACTTGAACAAATCGCAAATTCATTAAATAATTGATCCCAAGGAACACTTCCTAGTATTACTGAAACAAATCCAAAAGACCATAATAAAGAGCAAGCAAAGGCCATTCAACTTAGAAGCGGAAGAGAGTTGGAAGGTAGGGTTCAAAAAGAAGCTGAAGTAGAGAGAGAAGAAATTGAAGAATTAAAAGAGGACGCTCCAAAAGATTCTGAAAGACCTATTTCTCCACTTAAAGTTAACTTAGAAAAACCCCCACCTCCATTTCCTCAGAGACTTCATCAATAGAAGTTGGATAAGCAATTTTCAAAATTTCTTGAAATTTTTCAGAAGCTTACAATTAATATTTCATTTGCTGAAGCTTTAGAATAAATGCCAAGCTATATAAAGTTTATGAAGGATATTCTCAACTGAAAAATGAAGTTTAAAGATAATGAGACTGTTGCACTTAGTGAGGAGTGCGTGCTATAATTCAGAAAAAGCTTCTTGAAAAGCTTAAAGATCCTGGTAGCTTTACAATTCCATGTACGATAGGAGACATATTTGATGGGAAAGCTTTATGTGATTTAGGTGCAAGTATTAACATTATGCCATTATGAATATTTTAATGATTGGTATTAGGAGAAATAATCTCTACTACTGTAACTCTGCAGTTAGCAGATTGTTCAATAACGTACCTTAAAGGAGTTATAGAAGATGTCCTAGTGAAAGGGGATCAATTTATCTTTCCTGTTGATTTCATTGTGTTGGATATGAAGGAAGATAAAGAGCTACATATCATCTTGGGGAGACCTTTCCTAGCCACAGGAAGAGCAACGATAGATGTGCAGAAAGGGGAAGTAACAATGCGCGTCAATGATCAAATTGCTACTTTTAATACTTCAAGATAAATGTAATATCTTACAAAAGGTAAAGATGATGAATGTTATAGAATGGATGTTATAAGATATCTAAGTGAATGTCATTTCAAAACTAATTATGAAGAAAAATCTGAAGTAAAAGAATTGGAACATGTACAATAAGAGGAATTAAATCAATGTGAAGATTTTTTTAAGGAAGATTCAAACTATGTTCGAGAAAGTTTTGAAATTTTGGACACGATAAAAAAAAATCATTTTGTTCATCAATAGAAAAACCTCCTGAACTAGAGTTGAAGTTACTTTCTGAACATTTAAAATATGCCTTTTTAGGAAATTTCTTTACTTTATCAGTTATAATTTCCTCAAAATTAACACTGGAAGAAGAAGAAAGATTGATGAAAATTTTGAAAAATTTTAAGAAATCCTTTGGATGGACAATAGCTGATATTAAAAGAATTAGTAATTCAATTTGTATGCATAGAATTCATATGATAGAGAACTGCAAACTCAGAGTTAATCCTCAGAGGAGATTGAATCCTGTTATGAAAGAAGTTGTTAAGAAAGAAATCTTAAAGTGGTTAGATGCTGGAATTATCTACTCTATTTCAGATAATGCATGGGTTAGTCCAATTCATTGTGTTCCTAAGAAAGGAGAGTAACTGTGACTATGAATGAACATAATGAATTAATACCAACTAGATAAGTTGCAAGGTGGCGAATATGCATTGATTATAGAAAAATAAATCTTGCCACTAAGAAAGATCATTTTTTTATTACCCTTTCTAGATCAAATGCTGGATAAACTAGCTGGGCATAAATACTTTTGTTTCCTGGGTGGATATACTGGTTATCATCAAATATAAAGAACTCTTGAGGATCAAGAGAAAACAACTTTTACCAGTCCTTATAATACATTTGCTTTTAGAAGAATGTCCTTTGATTTATGTAATGCCCCTACTACATTTCAAATATGTATGATTGCAATTTTTTGTGATTTAATTAAAAAAGGAATCGAAGTATTTATGAATGATTTATCAGTGTATGGAACTTCATTTGGCTCATGTTTAGAACATTTATCAAAAGCTCTTAAGCGCTGTGAAGAAACTAATTTAGTCTTAATTGGGAAAAATGTCAATTCATGGTAGCATGATGAATTGTATTAGAACATAAAATATCATAAAATAATATTGAAGTAGATCCTGCTAAAATTCAAGTGATTGCTAATTTACCTTATCCAAAAAATGTAAAGGAAATTAAGAGTTTTTTAGGATATGCTAGATTCTACATGCGATATATTAAAGACTTTTAAAAAATTACTAAGCCTTTATGTCATTTATTGGAGAAAGATGAAATTTTTAACTTTGATGAAGAATGCCTAAAAGCTTTTGAGTTACTAAAAGAAAAATTAGTCACTACACCAATTATAGTTTCACCAGATTGGGGAAAACCTTTGAATTGATGTGTGATACTAGCGATTATGTTATTGGAGCTATTTTAAGACAAAGATATGATAAAATTTTCAAAGTAATTTAGTATGCTAGTAAAACTCTTAATGAAACCCAAATTAATCATACAACAATTGAAAAAGAGTTATTAGCAATAATATATGCCTTTGATAAATTTAGATCATATTTAATTGAAACTTATTGTGTAGTGCATACAAATCATTCTGCTATTAAGTACCTAATGAAAAAGAAAGATGCTAAACCTAGACTTATAAGATGGATTCTTCTTTTGAAAAAAATTGATTTTATAATAGTAGATAGGAATGGAACTGAAAATTAAATTGCTGATCATTTGTCCAGGCTTGAGTTAAAATAACTACTCGATTTTGAAAAAGAAATTAATGAACTTTTTTCAGATGAAAAATTGTTCAAAATTAATGAGTGGTATGTTTCGTGGTATGCCGACATTGTGAACTTTCTTGTTAGTGATATTATACCCTATGGAATGACATACCAACATAAGAGAAAATTTATTTCTGAAGCTAAGAATTATTTTTGGGATGAACCATTTTTATATAAACAAGAAAAGGATCTTATTATTCGAAAATGTGTACCGTTAGAAGAGACTTATAAAATTATCAAAAAATGTCATAATTCTAATTTTGGGTTAAATTTTGGTGTTGATAAAATAACATACAAAATTTTATAATCTGGATTTTATTGGCCTGCTATCTTTAGAGATATTAATGCTTATATCAAAACTTATGATAGATGTCAATAAGTAGATAATGTTTCTAGAAGAAATGAGATGTCTTTCAATTATATGCTAGAAGTTGAATATTTGATGTTATTAGATTTCATGGGACCATTTATACCATCTTTCGGAAATTTATATATACTGTTAGCAGTGGGCTTTGTATCCAAATGGATAGAAGTTGTTGCTTTACCTCGATGTCATGCTCAAAGTGTTGAAAAGTTTTTGAAAATGAACATATTTTATAGATTTAGGATGCTGAGAGTTATCATAACTGATGGGGGAAGTCATTTTAGAAATGTCATAATGGAGAAATTATTAAATAAATATCATATAAATCATAGAAGTGCTACTGCTTATCATCCTCAAATAAGTGGTTTGGCTGAATTATCCAATCAAAAAATTAAAAGAATTATGGAAAAATCTATAAATCCAACAAAAAAAGATTAGTCAGTCAAACTTGACTATGCTTTGTGGGCCTATAAGACTACATATAGAACTCCTATAGGAATGTCCTCGTATAGGCTAATATTTGGGAAAGCTTGTCACTTACCAGTTGAACTTGAGCATAAAACATATTGGGCAATTAAAGAGTTCAATTATAATTTAAAAGATGCTGGTGAGAAAAGATTATTGCAATTAAATGAGCTTGAAGAGATAAGGAATGAATCTTATGAGAGTGCTAAAATTTTAAAGAAAAGATGAAGATGTGGCATAATTCTTACAAAAATTTTCAGCCAGGGCAACAAGTTTTGCTATATAATTCAAGGTTAAGATTATTTCTAGGAAAACTTAAGTCCAGGTAGATGGACCCATTTGTTGTGATGAAAGTTTATCCTTATGGAGCTGTGGATATTAAGGATCCTAAAACTGATAAAGTGTTTAAAGTAAATGATCATAGAATGAAACCTTATTTTGTAGGGGATCAGCATAAATTTAACGATCGAATAATGTTAGGTCAACCAGAGTAAGCACTGGTTACGTCGGGCTGACGACGTAAAACCAAGCGCTATGTGGGAGACAACCTATAGTTATTAGGTGTTTTTTCTTTAAAAGTTGTTTGTTTGTGATTAAGAAAATTTGGGGTAGTATTTTTTAGACTATTTCATGTTAGTAATGATTTTAAGACTTTATTTAGTGATCTATACAAGATAGAAAGAGAATTTGGATGTTAACTTGACTAGTGCAAAATTGAGCACTAGTGCTTAAGCGCCAATATTCGGCGCTTAAGCGCGGCAGTTAAAAATTATGTGCTAAATTAAGATTTTAGAAGATTTAACCGCCAATTGGTTTGTAAAAACATGCCAAGGTTGTTCCAAGATGTGCCTAGAAGTTATTAGAAGGATTTAGGCCTATAAATAGAAGGGTTTTGTGAAGGAATTTCACCCTATATCATTTTTAGCCCTAAAAGTCTAAAAAAGAGAAAGATTTTGATAAGATGTCTTCATGGGAGATGGATTTGAAGAAGAATAAAGAGACCATGAGGAAGAAATTCATCAGTTAAAGTGCACAAGAGATGTATAATGGTTTCTTAGCCGTTAGTATCGAAGGAATATCAGAAAAGATCAACAAAATTGAGACTATCATGGCTTTATTGTAGGCCAAGGTAATTGAGATGCATGCACATCTTGAGCATATTGGATGACAATTGAAAATTCAATTTAGTCATACTAGTTATATAGAGGAAGTGAATAAGGAAATGTATCTTAAACAGAAATGGATTGAAGAAGATAGTATCAGAGCTTGTCACCACCATCCGTTTTATCAACTTTATATTTCGATTGCCCCAAGAGAGATTAATGAAAGACCGGAGTTTGTCCCATCAAATGAAGAGAGGAATTAAGTTCTATGTTTGAGTTTATTTGTTTGGAGTCATTGTGTTTACGTGTTAGTGTTTATTTTTAGTGTTTATGACTTTTATGTGTCTAATTGTTTAAGTTTGTTAAGTGATTTTAATTAGAAGATTTTCTCATCCGAGACTATTTGGAGTGATAATTAAGTAGTACATGTACTTGTACTAGTTTGTGAATGGATGTATATGTTAGTTTTTGTGAAATTTAGTGTTATTTTTGTCTCGAATTGAATTGAGTTATATGGGAGAATTTAGAGAGAGAGGAAAGTTGTAAGAGTTGAAAATAGTCATTTAAGTGTTATGGGACCAGTAGGGGTGGTATACTTAGGCTAATAGTGTGTTTTACTTAAATTTAAAAATCTGAAAAATCGTGCACTGGCGCCTAAGCGCCACATTCTTGCGCTTAAGCGTGATGTAACCCGAGAGGCAGGCGCCTAAGTACCACTTACCCGCGCTTAAGCGCCGGTTCACGAACGGTTAAAAGTGAAAATTAAACCCAAAAATCACCATTTTCACCCTCAATGTCATCTTCTTCCTCTCAAGTTTGCGATTTGGAGAGCTAGGGCAAGCCATTAAGTGGAGATTTCTTGGTGGAATTGAGCAAAATTTGATAGATTCAGATTTCTTAAGGTAAGAGAATTACTTCTATGTCAAAATTTTGGATTTTCACCATGTATTTTGAGTACATTTGGAAGAACCTGAAAATCACTATTCATGGTGAAAATTGAGGAAAAATCTATGGAAATTGCTTAGGAAGTATAGTTTATACTTATAAGAGTTAAGTTTAGTGGATTGGACTTAATTTTTTAAATTATTGTGGAATTTTATGTAAATTTGTAGAATGGCACCAAGAATGAAGACAAGCAAAGGAAAAAAGGTTGCTTTGATTCTAGCAATTTTGTGAGTTTGAAAGCTTAAGATAGTGTTGACCTCACTTTTGATTGAGGTTTAGTTTTTCCCTTTTAGTAGCCTAAGGTCTAGCCTTAGGATTTTCTTTTTGACTATTCTTAGAAAACTAGACATGGAACCCTCACCATTAGAAATTATACCCTCTTATTTACTCAACTTGAAGTTCAACATATTGGTCCTAACCTCTAGCATTTAGTAGGTGGGATCACTATGGGGGAAACTCAAGATGAGTCACCCTTAGGACTGTTGGACCTTAAGGTTAACCCTGGGTGTTGGTCTCGAGCTAAGGCACTCACTACACTCACTACACTCATATACACCCACATTCACTCACAACCCTAAATTTAAATTTCTAGCCTAGATCCCTTGATCTTTTGGGATACTCATATAGATGGTCCCCTAAACCTACTAGCCCTAGGGCTATGGTTTGGCTAAGACCACTATGTAGAGGACCCAAAATGGGGTTTCCATTATTCCATGGCTTGTTGGTGATGATTGGTATCTCAACTCTACCAAAATACCCATCTTGGCCTTTTACCCCTAAAACACCCCCAAATTACCAAAATACCCCTCTTGGACCCAAAATTCCAAAAATTCCAAAAATTCCCAAAAAATCCCAATAAATCCAAATATTCCTAATTTCATTTCTCTTAACTACCACATGACCCAATTTTACCAATTTGACCATCTTTAACCAAAACCCCCAAATTTGCCTTTAAAGGTCCAAATTCTCCAAATTCAATTCAAATGTACATCAATTTGACCTCAATTTTAAACCTAAACTGAAATTCACTTTTGATGTGATCAAATTAAACCAAATACAAGCTCAATTGTTCCATAATTTGAACCCAATTTTGAGTTAGGTTAAAGCTCCAATATTGACCATATGACCTAATCTCACCAAATTGAACCCATAGCCTAGTCAATTGGCCCTAATTAATGTTGAAAAATCTTGATAACATTCTTATACATCAAAATCAACCATAAATTGACCTTGGTGAAGCCTCATATCCATTTGATTTTTGGCCTAAATCCAAAATCCCCAAATTTAGCCCCAAATTGGCTAAGTCCCCAAATTTCACCCTATTGATTGCCTTAACCTCCAAATTGGCATCCAATTCATATTGAAAACCTTCATGAGGTCCCTATTGACCATTTACAACAATCAATTTGGACTTAGTCCGAGGCTAACCCAAGCTAGACCCAAGTCTAGCCCAACATAACCAAATTGATTAAGGTTTAAAATTCCCTCAAATTGACCCTTCAATTGAGCTCAAAATCACTTTCATTCTTCACCAAAGTTGTTCCTTATGATCATCTACACCAAATTCAATATTTTTTTTGGGCCAATTGACATGGCTAGCCTAGCTCAAACCCAAGTTTTGGTCATTTCCACCCACTTGGACCCATGCACTAAATGTGACATAACCACCAATCACCAAATTAACTCCACCACAGCCATTAGTTGGACTTAGTGACCAGTCCAAATACCATGAAATCACCTAAACCAAATTAACTCCACCCCAGCCATTAGTTGGACTTAGTGACCAGTCCAAACACCATGAAACCGCCTAAATCAAGCCATGGACCACAGATCCCCCAAATTAATAGATATTATTTCCAAAAATGCACATGATTAAGATATCTTTGCCAAATCAAAGCACATTTGCATTAAATTGTTGTGATGGATTCCTCTGGGTTCCCTGAGCTCCTAGCCACCTCCCTCTGGCCGACCGGCCAGCCTAGTGGCCGGAAAAGCTCAAAATCGAGAGCCACCCCCATGGCACCTCACCCAAATCAAACCTAGAAGCCAGCTCATCCAAATGAAATTCAGCTCCTCTGCCCTCCACCTAAGCACCACAATGCACCCAAACTTATGCCCTGAGAGCCACCCCATGAACTGCCCTCCACCTAAGCACCACAATGCACCCAAACTTGTGCCCTGAGAGCCACCCCATGGCCAGTTTTATAAAAACCACCTAAGCACCACAATGCACCCAAACTTATGCCTTGAGAGCCACCCCATGGCCATTTTTATTTAAAATCACCCCTAAGCACCACAATGCACCCAAACATTTGCCCTGAGAGCCACCCCATGACCATTTTTATAAGAACTCACCTCCACGGCCATGGGAGGTAATGCACCCAAACTTGTGCCCTGAGAGCCACCCCATGTCCATTTTTATAAAAACTCACCTCCCACGACCATGAGAGGTCCCAAACTTGTGCCCTGAGAGCCACCCCATGGCCATTTTTATAAAAACTCACCTCCCACGGCGATGGGAGGTGTGTTGAAATTTTCCTAGAGAGGCCTCTTCAAATTTCACACAGAGCTTCCCTAAGATCCCCTCAGTGCATTTCGACCATTTTCCCTCACCAATTCCCATTGTCGGAGCTCAATTTTGAGCTTGAAACCTTGCCGAAAACCAGGACAGAACCCAACACACCTCCACAGTCCACCAAACTCAAATTAACTTCACCCACACCTTCACAATAGTGAAAGAAGCCAAAACCTAATAAAATCCCCTCCCACAGAGCCTCTACCATAGCTCTAGACCAACACCCAAATCTGGCCATGATTGAATTCCTACTTAAGCCTTACACCAAGACCAGGGACTCAATCCCTAGCCTCCTTGGACCCCAACGAACGTGCCAAACTCCTCTGATCAAAGCTTCACTTCTCAGAGCAAAGGTATAAAACCTCACCTCATCTCGAGCCTATTCCGATTCTCCATTTAATTAGACTTAATTTAATTGCATGATTACCGTATGGATATGTTCGTCTCACTTAGACGAGTCCATAGGATCAAACCCGAAGTGATTTGGTTGAGTCTAGGTTGAGATCTCAAGGTTTTAGTGTGGACTGTCACAGGATCATTCTATCGGGGACGATGACGGGGAGCCGTTCGATCGAGCATGTATCAAATGGACGGAGGAGATCAAGCCGGACAGCGCTCCAGGACATAAACCGCGGGCTGAGTTAGCAGCTACGTGGATGGCGGCGTCCAACCAGGCGCGCCACGCATGTCTTCGGAGCTGCCTAGGATCTAGTCAGCATGCGCAGTTTAAATAGATAAATAAGGCTTTTTCTTAATTATTTAAATGCTTGCACGCGCTGTTTAAATAGATAAATAGGGCTTTTTCCTATTTATTTAAATACCCTTAACTTTATGCCTTCGGAGCCGTCGTAGGTTGAGGTGGCACGCGTAGTTTAAATAGATAAATATGGCTTCTTCTATTTATTTAAATACCCCCAAACTTATAAAATTCTAACTTTGTGTAGAAAAATCACAAAAATAAAATAAAAATACCCTCTTGCTCAGTGAACAAAGGAAGACAATGTGGAATAAATTTCAAGACCAATTTATGCATATTTTATTTTTATTTAATTAAACACTATTTTGAATCATTTAATTCTCCAAGCATATTGGCACATCACCTTGGATTGAAATTTTGGCATGTTGTAGCCTTTGTCAAGGGAGATATCCTCTGATTTTTCCAAAGTTAGAGGAGGTTCTTATACAGAGATTCATATTTTTCAAGTTATTCTACATTATTTGTTTAAAATAATCATAGAAATTAGCATATTGGTTAGAAAATTTTGAAAGGTCCACCATGACTAGAGAAACCTTTGAAAATAATTTCATGGGTCAATTCATTTAAAATACCCTTAAATCTTACAAACACCAAATCACTAAGATAATTAATTTTGGAAAATATAAAAATTTAAATGACTTGATTTTTGATCTTCACTGTGGCTTATGATCCAGAGAACTCATCATAAAAATTTCAAAATATTTTGAGTTCATTTGACAACTTAAGTTGATTTTTAAAGATAAATATCACTTTTGACACTTAAATGATTTTAAAAAAAATCAAAATNTAATATTTAGGCTTAAGTTAAGGAGGGGAATGGGTAACCTCTGATCTTAATCAATTTATTTGATGCTTGAAACACAAGGTCCATTGGTAGAAATCAATTCCACTTTCTTAATTAAGTTAATAAATTTTTAAATCATCAAAAATTTGGAAGTTTATTAAAATTAAATGATTCTGGACTTAAGGGTATGACTTTTGAAGTCAATAATTAATCAATTTAATACCCCTATTTTGATTTTCAAATAAAATCCAAATCATGAATCATGACCACTTAAGGTTTAACTCTTTTCAAAACTAATTAAGACACTCACCTAGGCCTTAAGGGCTTGGTGGTGACTTAGGCTAAATCAAAATTGACTAACTGAGAAGAAATAAACATAATTAAATCAAACATCCTTGAAACACCACTAAGCCTAATTAGGATTAAAATTTTGGCTAAGTGTTCAAATTACACTAACTTCCTCTTCAAGGGAATTCACTCACATAATTTTCAAATTAAATGATAAATGATAATTACCCCTAACTTGCCTCTTTAAGGGACTTCACCCACATAATTCTTAAATTGAATCACAAGTGATAATTACCCTATTCTTATCCCTTTAAGGGTCATCACCCACATAATTTTCAAATTGAATGACAAATGATAATTACCCCTTTCTTAGGGATAATTAGGACATAATTCTTAAATTGAATCACAAGTGATAATTACCCAATTCTTAGGGATAATTGAGACATCAGTAAGTAATAAGGGTATTTACAGGATGAACCATTAAGCAACATAATGAGTTTAAATGGACTCGAGACATTTCACTAGTTGGTGAGAAGTAATAAGGGTATTTACAGGATGAACCATTAAGCAACATAATAAGTTTAAATGGACTCGAGTCTTTTCACCAGTTGGTGAGAGGGAGGCATGGAACTGCTTCCTCCTCCTAACTTGTTGGATACCTCAGAGGCCTATTAAACTTAATATACTTTCCCCAATAAAATAATCCTTAATTAAACTTCTAAGGACTCACCAAAATATGACATAGGGTTAGGAAAATTATCAGAACTCTACTTTTCCTGCTCTTCATAAATGCCCTCACATGCATTTTTAAGTTTCAGGTGGTGGAACGAGAAGACTCGCCAGGTACACTTTAACAGTTTTAGGTACTGTCTTTCTTCTGCCTTTTCCTTACATGTTTCATGCTTGCATTTACCTACATAAACTTTCATGTTAACCATAACCATAACCCGAAACCAAAATTAAAATCAACCAAGATAAAACCCACCGCCACAACATTAAAAATATAAAACAACTCAAAATTTAATCATACACATCACACAAAACTACAACTTCAACTAAATTAAGATGTCTCTATCGGATGATCGGGAATTCCTCAAAAAACTACAACTTCAACTAAATTAAGACGTCTCTATTGGATAATCGGGAATCCCTCGGAGGAGGAAACCTACGGTTGCTAACGAGGCTTCCCACGGTTCACCGCCACAACATTCAAAATATAAAACAACTCAAAATTTAATCACAAACATCACACAAACATTAAAAAGTCTCTATCGGATGATCGGGAATCCCTCGGAGGAGGTAACCTACGGTTGACAACTTCAACTAAATTAAGATGTCTCTATCGGATGATCGGGAATCCCTCGGAGGAGGTAACTCACCACCACAAAATTCAAAATATAAGACAACTCAAAATTTAATCACAAACATCACAAAACAAAACTTCAACTAAATTAAGATGTCTCTATCGGATGATCGGGAATTCCTCGGAGGAGGTAACCTATGGCTTCAACTAAATTAAGATGTCTCTATCAGATGATCGGGAATCCCTCGGAGGAGGTAACCTACAGCACCGCCACAACATTCAAAATATAAAACAACTCAAGGACACACACATCACACAAAACTACAACTTCAACTAAATTAAGATGTCTCTATCGGATGATCGGGAATTCCTCAAAAAACTACAACTTCAACTAAATTAAGACGTCTCTATTGGATAATCGGGAATCCCTCGGAGGAGGAAACCTACGGTTGCTAACGAGGCTTCCCACGGTTCACCGCCACAACATTCAAAATATAAAACAACTCAAAATTTAATCACAAACATCACACAAACATTAAAAAGTCTCTATCGGATGATCGGGAATCCCTCAGAGGAGGTAACCTACGGTTGCTAACGAGGCATTGCAACTAAATTAAGACATCTCTATCAGATGATCGAGAATTCCTTGGAGGAGGTAACCTACGGTTGCTAACGAGGCTTCTTCTCTATTGGAAGATCGGGAACCCTCGGAGGAGGTAACCTACGGTTGCTAACGAGGTTTTCCGCTAAATTAAAATGTCCTTATTGGAAGATCGGGAACCCCTCGGAGGAGGTAACCTACGGTTGCTAACGAGGCTTCCCAAAGTTAAATGAAATATGGAACTCATTAAGTTGAGTTTAGTAAGTTCATTTGGACTAAGTGAATCCAATAAAAAATATTGGTGTCGGAACGAGGGATCCGTAGGATCCTAACCGGTCACTAAGTGAATCCAATAGAAAGTAGCGGTGTCGGAACGAGGGAACCGTAGGATCCTAACCGGTGTTCACCCTAATCAACTTTAACATGCCCCCATAAAATTTAAAGAACTTCAACCATAAGGCCACCTGATTTGACATAACTTTAATATGCCCTCTATAAAATTTAAAGAACTTCAACCATAAGGCCACCTGATTTGATATTATAACACTTTAATATGCCCTCATAAAATTTAAAGAACTTCAACCATAGGGCCACCTGATTTGACATTAAAACTTGACACACTATACAACTCGAACTCGTCGCGGCAAGGAGCTTGGGACTAGCATGGTGGGCAGCACGACCATCTTCAACAACAAAACCTGTCTTCCCTAGCTAAACCAATCTTCCTTCCTTAGACTTAAACAACAAAGCCGTCTTCAACAGCAAAACCTGTCTTCCTCAGCTAAACCAATCTTCCTTCCTTAGACTTAAACCGACTTCGAGGTTGCTTGCTTATGCAACATAAATCCTCACCTTATCTTTAGGCCTTTGTATAGTTCTGTTATATAATATAAGCCCTAACTTGTCTTAGGATTTCGAGGTTGTCGTTGTCACGACCTAAATCCTCATATCTTCCAGGCTATTTGCGTGATCGTTTCACACGAATGTAAGCCCTAACTAATAAAATTGGCAGGATGAAACACCTAAATATTTCTCCTCAAAACTGAAGTCAAACATTAGGATAACTTAAGAAGTCACTGGGTTCTCCTCTGGATCCATGACATGCCCTAGTTCTTCCTCATTTAGATTCTACAATAAAATGTTCCAAATTTGAACTAATCCCCTTTCACACCTCTAAGGCTGATTTCGTTGAAGAGTTCTACCCTTTGAAACCCCTTGAAGATAATATTTTCTTGATTTTTATCGAGAGTCTTCTTAGATGACTTTGCTCATTTAAGATGTAATTAACTATAGAGGCTTGCCCTTATAGGAAGCATGTCCGAAGCCAGCCTAATATAAACTTTATTTAATTCTTTATATTAAATAGGGGAACTTGTCAGCAAATACAAAGGTTTCACAGACCAAACGGACGTCATATTTTCCTTAGTTTATTTGATCGAGTCTCATCCTCAAGTCTTGTATTTATCCTTTAGATACAAGATTTGAGGTACAGTGCTCTTTCATTTTAAACTATGAAAAATATGGGGTCAGTTTAATTTCAGACTTCAACGTCCTTTCGAAGCGGGCGACGTGATTTTGATTCCGGTGACCGACAACTTCTTACGGGCAACTCCCCCCGAAATAATGCCGACAGATAGGTACAGTGATGCTCTGCAATTACGAAAGCTTATCCAGGAGCGTTGTTTCAAAAATCCAAGTGGATCTGTAGAAGATTTAATCGTTCGCCGATAGTGGGATTGATTATGCTGTTTTTTTGTTGTGGCCGTTATTTCTGTAGTTCGGGAGTTTTATGCAAACCTCCCAAAAGCTAAAGAGGATAAAGTTTTGGTTCGAGGAAAATTGGTACCTTTTTCACCAGAGGTAATCAATATGTTTTACCATTTGCCATCTAAGACTTTGTGTTTTTATGCAAACTATAGTTCGACTGAGACGGAGCTAGATGAGATTATTTCTTATTTGACTGTTGGAAGAAGACTCTAGAAGATCACAAATGAGAGGAGAGCCAACTTTGCCACGTCAAAGTTAAGTGCACCATCTAAGGCATGACTCTATTTTATTTCTGTCCATCTATTATCTACAAATCACCTCAATGTTATTAACAAAGAGATATCGACGTTAAAATATTGTATCTAGGAAGAAAAGCTCATCAACATTGGAGCTTTGATTTATCAGACTATCATCAGTTTTGCCACTGCCGTTACTACTGCAGGTCTGGGATTTGCTTCCTTGATCTTTTCCTTATGTGAGCAGACTGGAGAACAGTTTAGGCAAATTATAGTCGGACATCTGATGCAAAACAGGCAGCCACATGACAATTTGAGCCCGGTTACATACACTATTCTGGCCCGATTTGCCCTGTGGCTCCCTGTTATTAGACACCTTATGCAAATTTGCATTAAGTGTCCTGATGCAATAATCTTTCCTCAACCCCACTTATGAAGAACAATTCGATACCCGTGTAGATATACAATAATGCCTACAAGGTCGAATAAAATCTAAATATTATGATATTCTTAACCTTTTCTAAGTTAAGAAACTAGAGCTTATAAAGAAAGAAATATGAGTTAGTGAGATTTTCCCTTTTTCATAAGAGATATTTATACTTATAAAAGAGGATGATAAGTTAGGAAAAAAAAAATTTGTAAATTTTTTTAAAAAAAAATTTGTAAATTTTTTAAAATAATTTTTTCATTTTTTTTTGCCATTTTATGCTTTTAATAATATATTTAACATAATTTTTAAATGTTTTTGTTTACAAAAGTTAATTGGTATTGAGTAACTAAATGCTTGCCTACCAACATTATTATGCATTTAATAAAAAAGTATACTATTTTTTTTTTCATAAATTTTTTTGACATTTTATGCATTTAATAATATTATTTTATTTAATTTTGCATTTAATAATATTATTTTATTTAATTTTTTAAATGTTTTGGTTTACAAAAGTTAATTGCTATAGAGTAACTACATGCTTCCCTACCAACACTATTATGGGTTCACATGCAAAGTTGTGAAGCGGAAGATGAAATGTTCAGTCTTCAAAAGTTTAATCGAGAAACATAATAATTATTAAAATTATTTCATTATAATTTAAATAATACAATAATACAAATATGTGATAAATATAAATAAAACTTGAACACAATTAACATATCTGATAATTATNGATATTTAAATATTGAAATAATTTGTTATAATATTATAAATTATGTTAATATTAGAAGTAATATTAATTAATAAAAATAAAGAGTTTATGGAAAAAAAAGTTTAAAAATTAAATATTTATTATAATATTTCTACATTATATAGTCCATTTAATATTTCCAAAGCTCATATCAATTGTTTGTTTTTCTAGCCCAACTCATATTTTATCACTCATAATTTTTTAGTCATTTATCATGAAGAAAATTTAGCATTTCACTATTTGTATAAAAAAAATAATAACTCGCAATTCACTTAGTTTGTGGGCATAAAATGAATTACTTTGATTAAAATTGCATTAATTATTATTTTTAAGATTTTTAAATTCATAACTATAAGTTGAATTAATATAATATATAAAATTAAGTCCTAATATTTTTTAATAATTTCTTTGAGAATTAAAAAAATGAAGAGGTAATACATATTGGATGGCTAAATAATCAAGACTAATTTGTCAGTTCAATTTGAGAATTTTCATCATTTTTGGTATCCACAATATCTTTTTTTGTTATTTTGAACTCACATTTGATATTTTAGGGAGCATCTATAGCTAATTCATAAGTTTAATAGCATTTACACTAATTATCATGGTGACTTCAATAAGAATTGAAATTATAAGTAAGAATGCTATGATTTGTTTAAGGCCCCAATAATGGATCTAAATTGAGGTTCAAAGAGAGATCACACTTGAAATTTTTGAACTTATAGTTTTATGATATATTCTTTTTTCAAAAACTCAATATATATTTTTAAATAACACAAACTTTGACATCCAAAAATATATGGGCAAAGGTTACATCATTAAGTAATTAAATTAGAAACTTTCAATCTTAAATTTAGAATCATCTAATTTATGATTTTAGTAAATTTATACATGAGTTAATCATCTTGATAAGATAGATTTAATGATATTAAAAAAGAATAAATTCAAGTCTAAATAAGCCTAAATCAAGTATTTGAAATGTAGTTAAATTTTTTGGATACTAACTGAAAGGTTAAATAATCTTAGAATAATACACAATTATAATTAAATTGAATTTTACATTAAGAAGAAACTAATTAGCTGAAGGTCACTAGATTTTGAGGTTACTAGAAACTTAAATTTTAAGAAATTGATATGATCCAAGAATTAACTCTAGTTATCTAATGAATTTTTTTTAAATTTTGACCAAATTTATCAAAATGTTACACAAAATTGTTATAAGGAGAGCCCCATTTTTCAAATGAAGTAGACATGTACTTGAATTTGGAGTGAGCTTAGAGATATAAAAAATTCCAACTAGTTGGATGATAATTTATACTGACAATTACTGCCACCCATTGTCATAGTCCATTCAATGTCATCCAATATTTTTTATATTAGTATAATCTTTTGATCCTCATCATCTAAACATCATGACCTAAATATTATCATTTGATAGTCAACATCTAAGTATTTTACTTGAGTACACTTATTCAACTGCATTGCCCAAACCTTGGCAAGTTAGTTTTCGTGGTTCACTATAAGTCTCCTAAGGTTACAGGGTCGATCCCCAGTGGCGCTGGATTCTAGAGTATTTAGGCACATGACACAGACTCTCATCATGGGGCCTAGCGCATGGAAAATCAGTATTTGGACCTCTCCCGAATACCAATTTCCTTTGTAATATATATATATATATATATATATATATATATATATATATATATATATATA
>JXCR01138772.1:154436-176774 GCA_002079205.1 Phalaenopsis hybrid cultivar | reverse complement strand
ATGAAATAAAAGCATACAATAACAATTGGGTCAACTAAGATCAACTTCTGCGGCTTAAGAAGATAATATCATTATAAATTGTTTTTTTAGTGGTGAAGGATTAATTTTTTTTTATAGATATAAATGAGAAATCTACACTAATTTTTATAAGTGGTTTTATAATCAGTTCATATACATAAGATCAGAAAATTGATTAAAAATTGTGATTATGAAATCAAATATAAATTATTAAAACCATATAAAATCTACAAAAAATATATGATTATAATTCTGTATTAATATGCATGGTTGTTAATATATTAATCAAATAAATTCCCTTGACAATTTTTTTATGAAAGATTAAAGGCATAAAGAGCTTTAAATTAAGAAAATAAGAGTAAAATGAACAAAAACCTGTGTCAAGATCCAGACAAACTGATGGTAAATGAATTGTATTTTATTTTGAAAAGCCAAGCCCTAATGACACATATCATAATTAGCTTATGTTATTTGTTGTTTGGGATGACACATCCCTATAAGATTTGTGAAGATTCACACACATATCACTATAACATAATGACACATAATATTTGGGTGATATAAATATAAAAAATAAATATATATATAAATACATAAGAATTAGATGGTGTGTATGTAAATGCGCTTATGATTTTGGGACCCAAAAACCGACCATGATATTGTTTTCCCACGTGGCAAGTATGCAATCCTTAAGAGCCGCATCGGTGGACTTTGCGATAAAAATCTGGGCATGGGCGCCAGAGGTGGGCCCCATTATTGCAAATCCCCGTTGGCACGCAATTTAGAGATAGAGATAGGTCAATTAAAAATACATTATAATCGCCACGTCAGCACATTCTTAAATTCAGGAGCATTTCCTTGCAAAATGCATAAGATTATTTTGGATCTCTTTTTGGTTAATGTATCAATCAAATTTACGAAAATGCCAAAGATTTATTGACATGTACATTAACTATCATATGACAAGTAATAATAAAATATTTATTATTTATTGCTGTTAATCAATGAATTACCATAAATTTTTAAAAAATAGGTGTTTATCAACATCATTGGATAGCTTAAGCCAATGAATTATAAAATTTTAAAAAATCGGTGGGGGGTCGCAATACAGTAATTAATGTCACCTCCAAAAAGAGCCATTGAGAGAGGTGGGCAGCCCAGGATTTAAATACTGCTTTTCGGCTCTACACCTAGCCAATGTGAGACTATTTGTCTGTGACATTAAGCTTATAACTCTCTTTAGATAGCTTAATCCTTTTGAAAAGTCTCGTTTAGTCTTATAAATACAAAGCCATGCATTTTTTTCTTAATCGCTTTTTTTGGGAAGAAAAATGAATGTGCAAAAGTGAAAAATGATGCTTATGCAACAATGAAATGCGACTGTATGGAATTATTTTCTTCAAGTCTTTAAACATTTGCTGCTAGCTTATGTTCATTAATGAAGATAAGCTTGTAGAAAACTATGTAATTATGAGTAAACATCAAGAAAACATGACTTTAATATTCATATTTTAAAATAAATTTAATAGGTTTCTTAATATTGCTTGCAACTCTTATGTATCAAAGTTTTAATATTGGATTATCTTGGCTTTTATATAGTATTCACTATTTAAAAAAAATGTTTCCAGNAGTTAAGAAATTGATAAGAACTAAGGATTAATAAACAGAAAGATTGCAAAAATGGTGATAACATGAATTGAATAATATGCAAGAACTGAGTTGTCAGATTAACCATAGAAGAGTGTTTAGAAAAATTGAAAGTCAATCTTTGTATATTATAAATAAATAGCTTTTAATACTTATCTTGCATGTACAAGCAGTCCCGATAAGATTGAAAGAGGGGCAATGAATACGGAAATAACGAAAAAACAACAGGAAGGACTCCCGGATATGAAGCCACGAAGTACAACAACAAAATGTGGAAAAAATTTTGGGAGGAGACATACCAATTACGAGTAGCTGCTTCGATCAGGACTCGACTGTGGAAGATGAGCAGTAGCCTGGGAGAGGAGCAGGGGGAGGCTTCGCGACAAGCAAGGGAGTAGCGGTGTAGGTTCGTGACAAGGAAGGGAGGGGCGATTTCTCAAACGAGGTTAGGGCAGCTTTCGACCGGGGCAAAGGAGCAGGGAAAGTGGCTTTGATCAGAACTTCAGCGATGGTGGAACATGAGCAACGGTGTTGGCACTAAAAAGGTTAAGGAGTTGCCTGTTCGAAGCTGTCGGTCGCCATAATCGAAATCTCATCGTCCGCTTCGGAAAGACATTTAATTTACATATATAGTTATAGTTTTAGAAAAATATGAAATCAAATTGATGTCATATCTTTCATAGTTTAAATGAAAGAGCACTACACCTCTAGCCATGTATCTATCTCGAAAGATAAACACAAGACTTGAGGGTGAGGTTCAATCAAATAAACTAAGAAATATATGACATTCGTTTGGTCTGCGAAACCATTTTATTTTTAAGCCAACAAGTTCCCCTATTTAATATAGGAAATTAAATAGGGTTTATATTAAGCTGGGTTCAGACAAGTTTCATATAAGAGCAAGCCCCTATAGTTAATTATATTTTAGATAACCGAAGTCACATAAGAAACTCTCGAAAAAAATCAGGGGATATTATCTTCAAGGAGTTCAAAGGAATAAAACTTTTCAACAAAATTAGACAAAAATGTGTGAAAGAGGAATAACTCAAATTTGGAATATTTTATTTTTGGAATCCAAAGGAAGAAGAACTAGAGATGTCATAGATTCGGAAAAGAGTCTCGGTGACTTCCCAAGCTATTCTATGGTTTGACTTCAGTTTAGAGGAGAAATATTTAAATGTTTCATCCTGTCAATTTTATTAATTAGGGCATACATTCATGTGAAACAATCACACAAATAGCCTGGAAGATGTGAGGATTTAGGTCGTGACGAACGATAATCTCGGAGTCCTAAAACGAGTTAGGGCTTAAATTGTATAGCAGAACTATACAAAAGCCTAAAGATAAGCTGAGGATTAATGTCGCACTAGGCGGACAACCTCGAAGTCCTATGACTTGGTTGTTTAATTCTAAAGAAAGGATGGTTTAGCTGATGTAAACATGTTTTGTTATTGAGGATAGTCGTGATGCCCACAATGTTAGCTCCAAGCTCCTCGTCGTAGCAAGTTTAAGTTTTCTAATGTGTCAAGTCTTGATGTCAAATCAAATGTTTCCTATAGTTATGGTTATTTAAATTTTATGAGGAGGTTAAAATTGATTAGAGTGACACCGGTTAGGATCCCACGGTTCCCTCGTTCTGACACCACTATTTTCTATCGATTCACTTAGTCCAAATGAATTTACTAAACTCAACTTAATGAGTTCCATACTTTCATTTAGACAGTGAGAAGTCTCGTTAGCAACTGTATGTTACCTCCTCCAAGGGATTCTCAATCATTCGATAGAGACGTTTTAATTTAGTTGTAATTATTGTTTTATGATGTTTGTGATTAAATTTTGAGTTGTCTTTATATTTTGAATGCTGTGGCGGTAAATTTTATCTTGTTTAATTTTTAAACTTTAGTTTTGGTTTCGCGACTATCCTAACAGTTTTAATTTTGACATGCAAGGTGACATCATTTTTTAACATGCAAGCTTGAGACAATAAATACAGAAAGATAAATGTAATAATTTAAAAGCATATCTGTCGGTTCTTCTAGTTCTTCCACCTGAAAGGTTAGTTCTAATAGTGTGTATATAATTTTCCAAAGACTTTAAATTGCAGAAGTAGATGAAGTTATAGCTATCAAACCCCAAAGTATGACTCTATTGAGTCCCAAAAGACCTTAGTGGATGATTTTAGAACAAAATATGATTTTAGTGGATGATTCGAAAGTATCAGGGGAATGACCCTGAACTACTTCAAGGATCTCTTGAATTATTTTGAGTTCATTTAGAACTTCATCATATTGTTTCATTAATCATCCAGGGTTAGAGTGTGACTACCCCGTTGCCTAGTGAAGCTTGACAATTCAATTATCCCAAGGAAATGATACTTAATCAATTTGATACTTTAATTTAAAGATTATATGGATGAATGCCCCTAAGGCAAGCTTATGTCAATAAGGATTTGGTGCTCATCACAAATGGGCTTGGAGTATTTAAATATGTGTTAATCCCCAATCATATTATCTTCTAGATCCAATTAAATTTAGACATTGAGTCTATGTCACTACAAAACCCTTAACAATCATAATAGGGGAAATTGGAGGTGGTTAAAATTTTGGTTTAAGTGATATTTATTCTTATTGAAAGATCCCATCATCATCAACTTTAGGCTTAATATAAGTAAATTATCATCTTCCTAACTTAAGCCTACCACTTGAGAATCATTTGATCTTAGTTGACTTCCAAATCATGAAGATTAGAGAAATTATGATTTTGTTGATATTGTGAAAATGTGGTAAGTGAGTTTTTACTTTAACCCATTACATTTCAATCATCCAACATGTTTATTAAGGATCAAAATTTTCCATCCCCAATGGTTAATTCTAAATTTTGATTAAGGCACCAAAGCCTAAAATTACTATCTTGCCCTTAGGGTTCTTCATCTTATAATACTTCAAGAAAAATTCAAATGGCCTTGAAAATATTTGAGTATCCTATCCATGGATTAATTAAAATATCAGCGAGGAAAATATGATTTTTTAAAATTTGATTTAATTTAAATAATTATTTTAAAAATAGGAATTTTAAATTTTAATTTATTTGATTAATCAAAATGAAGTTTTAATTTATGGAAAAATTTTTGGAGGTTTTCCTAGGTCAAAAGAATACTTGGACAAAATTTTATGATTTTTTTAATAATATTTTAATTATTATAATTATTTAAAAGTTATTTTTAATGATTATTTAAATACAAAAATATATTTTAGTCCTAAAAAATCGCTTTTAAATTTTATTAAACCTCCATAAATCCAAGACTTAGAGGAACAAATTTTATATTTTTATGATTTTTATTTAATTTATTGTAATTATATACATGAAAACATCATTATACCTTTTTTTAAAATAATTTAGCGACATGGCATGTAATTATATGGGAAGAGCTATTAATATGCTTCATATTTTTTTATTTCATTTTTTGACCATTCTTAATCCATCATGATCCAAATTATTCACAAGAAGAGGAGATAATGCACCTGATTAGAATTAAGAGGTAATGGGGAAACAAGGCTATGTAATTTCCAATCTTTCTTATCAAATAAGTTTTCATCCATTTTCTGATCAAGGAGAACATTGTATGATCCATAAAATGAGAAGATGAGATAGAAGGGATCAGAGTCCAACATAATTGAACCACTATGGAGATCACCAGTTTGAACCTCACAAGAATCCTTCACAAAAAAGTCTAAGGAGTCCTCTACTGAATTACATTTGATAGAATAATAATATTATCATTAGGGTGTATCACCAAATTAGATGTATTAGGAAAAGGGTCCGTAGTAATATAAGCAATATATAAATTATGAGATTTAATGTTTGTTGAGCTCGTGCTTGAGATTGTTGTGATTACTTGCATAATTGGCATTATCATGCAACATAATTTCCTTCATACTCAATTGACAACCATCTAGAACCAATGTTGGTTGCCACTTGAGATGAGGATGAAGGATAAAACAGTCTTCAAGTAAGTGACTGTGGATTTTATAATGTGAACAAAATTGAAGAATGTTTTCATAAATACTTTTTGAAATTATCCATGCTTCTCAGAGCCTTTCCAAAATTCATCAGGCAGCTATTTTGAGATATTAATTTCCACTAGAAACCTTGCAATGGAAGGTCTGGATAAGGTTTTTGTAGCTTGGTTGGTATGTAACAGATGACCAATAAGGGAGGTCGCAACATGAAGTACAAGATGATTCATCAAGTGGAGGCGGAAGTGAGGGAAAGATACCTAGAATGAAATAATAGGGGATTCCTGGAAAATGTAAAAAATATGGTGTCAGTTTTAGCAAGTGCATTTAACAATTACTAACATGATATGTTATACAAACAAAGACACGACTATATTCCATTTCATTTTCAAGTTGAATCGAATTATGTAAAGCCTCAAAAATACCCACAGTAAAATTACTAGTTAATTTCAAGTTATCAATGAGCTTATGGATCACATTAAGAGGAGGTCGCCACAAATCAAACTTACCCACAAGGGTGAAAGCAAATGGAGAAACAAGAGCATCCACAATGGCATCTTCCATAATCAAAGCAGGCTTACCATGTAACATGGAAGAGCGCAACTGCTACGAGCCAAACATATCAGGTAAATTAGCTAAGGCTTCCTTAAAGGAAATGGAGAGTTATTAGCAAAGAGAATAAATGTCTTCTGAAGTTAAGGAAGTGTTTTCCTAAGTTGGGTGAGAGGCCACAGAGAACATAGACACCATAAAATCTCCTTGTAATTGCAGAGAAGAGAGAACAGACGAGAAGGGTTTCTTATATTTTAATTTTTGTTTCAATGAGGGTTTAACTCATATTTCAACTCAAATCAGATTCAATTCATAGCTTATCTAAGTCCAATTCAGTCATCTAGTGGCATTAGGAGGGGGTCATATGTCTCAATGAGATAAGAAATAAGCTAAGAAAAAACTAACTGAAAAATGAGTTTTTAAAATTCTCTCTACTTCCTTTGTTCTCTTAATTCCCTCTGCTCTTTCTACTTTATTTGTTCCATCCAAGTAGGCTTTCACCTTAACGCCATCACCACTATTGCATGCCTATCTCCTCTAGCCTTACTGTCACCACCACCACCATTGCATGCAGGTGGTCCTACTTCTCCTGATTGCGGTGCATCAAACGACATTGGACACACCTTCTATATTACAACAAATACATTTTTATTAAATATTTTTTTAGAAAATAATAATATATATTTTTCAGATTTTATTCATCTATATAAGTTGTTTATGCCATCAAAGATATCTTAAGGAGCAAGTTTGATGCATTGTACTTACAAAATACAAAGATCTCGATTGATGTTTGAGATATATGGCTCAAATAGTCAAGGGTAAACCGTAGACAATAATCTTAAGTTATATAAAAGTATCCTTATAAAATATTGATATTTATTATGCAAAAGCCATTTTTTTGGCTCTACAAGTATGATGCCCGCATTAAAATAAGCTTTGACAAAAAAGAGCCCATCTGTGTGATATGTTTGTCGAGATACTAAAGGAAGTTCAATGCCTTCTGTGGCTTGAGTAGGACATATAAACCCATTTGTGAAGAGTATAGGCTACCCCTAACTATGTTAAGATAAGTTAGTATGTGAAATAGAACATATTTTTTTATTGTGGGGGTTTCATGGGTGCCTCTAAACACACTTGGTGGGGTGCTCCAATATACAAATTTTTTATGTAGGATGGTAAAAATTATATTGTTCATTAAATCTTACTAGATAAAAATTATTTAATAATTTTTTTCTTATCTTAATAGACATTAAAGCTTGGACAATAGCCCTCTGTTGCTGAGCTACATGCTCGTATCCATCAATATCGGAGTGACCACCGGTAGTTTGACACTAAATCTAGGACAACACATGTAAGTGGATAGAATAATTTTTTATATTATAGTAATTATTCTTGAATTTAATTTTTTCGTATAACTTTCTGTTACACTTTTTTTGTAGGAGTGCGAGCAATGGAAGTAGACTCATAATCGGTGCGCATGAGAAGTTTATATCCTTGGTACCGATCAGTTAGACTATGAGATTTGGAGAGAAGTTTTCGAAGGAAAGAAGAAGAAAAAAATTTATGGCTTGGGACCATAAGCACATGCATGTGATGCACATTGCTTCTTTACTAAGTAGATCTCGACATCTAGCTAGTAGAATGAAATTCGTAAGCAGAGTGCCACATTCATTGTAGAAACAACGACACAAGTTGCCACTCTGCTTGCACAAATGAATGCAAAAATGAAGATCAAATTAGATGAAGTGCGACTAATGCACACCGGGAAGGAAAACAATCTATAAAGGAGGAAATAGAGGAGAAAGAGGGTGAGGAGACAGATGAGGACTAGGATTATTTTTATTTTAACATTTTGTTATGAGATATTTACTATATTTTTTGGGTTATGTACAAATTAATTCATTTTTGTTATTTAATACATTAATTATGGTTACTTTTGTTTTTAAAAATTGATTGTGTTGGTATAGTTCTAGTTTAATAGACACATGGATATGAAAATTTGATTTTGTGATGTATATTTCACATGTTTTAGTGATGTGACTGGAGGTTTGGAAATTCTAATAAAACAAAGAAAGTTCTTAATTTCTTTTTTTTTTTCATGTATAGTTTTCCAACGGTTAAGCAATGGCCTTTTTGATGCGCTATCGATATGCTATAAACCGACGGGCAACTCCCGTCGGTGATAAAATGAATGACATACTACGACTGCCCGTTGGTTCTTCGCTTGGCATTAACGGACAACGAATACATGTAATAAACTATGTCCGACGGGAATGTAACCCATCAGAATGCCATTGATAAATTATTTTATTGGAAACCAGTCGGAATAAGGGTTTCTGTCATATGAAAAAGTAAATTATATGTCCATTGGAAAGTCATTAGTTTTTCTTTTTAGAACCGACAAAAATTTAAAACTTATAGGAAATAGCCTGAAATCTTGTAGTGATGCTTGGTGTTTAGTACTTGCTACTCAGTAGGTTAGCTTAACACGACCTTGTAGTATGTCTTAATAGTGTACAAAATGGCCTAAAATGTACGTAAAAATATGGAATTACACTCTTCCCCTCAACATTGAGAATATGAATTCACAAAATAATTTACTTAAGCTTAGAGTCTCTTTGGGATAGTTTTCTATCTGTTTTACTTGTTAGACCCCTACCACAGTTATGTTTGGGGAACTGCTTTCTTGCTGTTTTTAGAAATTTCTGCAGTACAAAATTGTTTTTATCAACCTAAACTGTTAAAGTGTTGTGGCTTCTAGAAAGCTGCGGTCTTACTTTTTTAAAATAAAATAAATTTATGTTAATCATCTCAGTTTTTCAAAAAGTTGTTTCTTCCGTAACAACTTCACAACTACTTCTTCAAAGAACAACTACTACCCCAAACAGACCCATAGTCTTGTGTAATTATAATGGAGCTCGATGTAGTGGGAGGATAAAGAGAGCAAGCAAACTCTAGAGTCAGCTGTGTTTCCATCTTCTACTTATCTATAAGTAAAATCTTCGTCTCCATTCTACTACCCTATTTTGTTGTAACGTTGACAAATTACAAACNATATAGGTTGTTTATGCCATCAAAGATATCTTAAGGAGCAAGTTTGATGCATTGTACTTACAATATACAAAGGTCCCGATTGATGTTTGAGATATATGGCTCAAATAGTCAAGGGTAAACCGTAGACAATAATCTTAAGTTATATAAAAGTATCCTTATAAAATATTGATATTTATTATGCAAAAGCCATTTTTCTGGCTCTTCAAGTATGATGCTCGCATTAGAATAAGCTTTGACAAAAAAAAGCCCATCTGTGTGATATGTTTGTCGAGATACTAAAGGAAGTTCAATGCCTTCTGTGGCTTGAGTAGGACATATAAACCCATTTGTGAAGAGTATAGGCTACCCCTGACTATGTTAAGATAAGTTAGTATGTAAAATAGAACATATTTTTTGATTGTGGGGGTGTCATGGGTGCCTCTAAACACACTTGGTGGGGTGCTCCAATATACAAATTTTTTATGTAGGATGGTAAGAATTATATAGTTTATTAAATCTTACTGGATAAAAATTATTTAATAATTTTTTTCTTATCTTAATAGACATTAAAGCTTGGATAATAGCCCACTGTTGCTGAGCTACATGCTCGTATCCATCAATATCGGTGTGACCACCGGTAGGTTGACACTAAATCTAGGACAACACATGTAAGTGGATAGAATAATTTTTATATTATAGTAATTATTCTTGAATTTAATTTTTTCATATAACTTTCTATTACATTTTTTTTTAGGAGTACGAGCAATGGAAGTAGATTCATAATTGGTGCGCATGAGAAGTTTATATCCTTGGTACCGATCAGTTACACTATGAGATTTGGAGAGAAGTTTTTGAAGGAAAGAAGATAATAAAAATTTATGGTTTGGGACCATAAGCACATGCATGTGATGCACATTGCTTCTTTACTAAGTAGATCTCGGCATCTAGCTAGTAGAATGAAATTCGTAAGCAGATTGCCACATTCGTTAACTTAACACGACCTCGTAGTATGTCTTAATAGTGTACAAAATGGCCTAAAATGTACGTGAAAATATGGAATTACACTCTTCCCCTCAACATTGAGAATACAAAATCAAAAAAATAATTTACTTAAGCTTAGAGTCTATTTGGGATAGTTTTCTATCTATTTTGTTTGTTAGACCGCCACCACAATTATGTTTGGGGAACTGCTTTCTTGCTGCTTTTAGAAATTTCTGCAGTACAAAATTGTTTTTATCAACCTAAACTGTTAAAGTGTTGTGACTTCTAAAAAGCTGCGGTCTTACTTTTTAAAAGTAAAATAAATTTATGTTAATCATCTCAGTTTTTCAAAAAGTTGTTCCTTCCGTAACAACTTCACAACTACTTCTTCAAAGAACAACTACTACCCCAAACAGACACATAGTCTTGTGTAATTATAATGGATCTCGATGTAGTGGGAGGATAAAGAGAGCAAGCAAACTCTAGAGTCAGCTGTGTTTCCATCTTCTATTTATGTATAAGTAAAATCTTCGTCTCCACTCTACTACCCTATTTTGTTGTAACGTTGACAAATTACAAATTATATGATATCTAGTTTCCGGAATAATACTGGTCTTGAACCACTAACTTGTTCAAATTAAATTACTTCTAAACAAATCACTGCTAGTTTGATAAGGTCAGGAAACCACTGCTAGTTTGGTAAGGTCAGCCTATCCTGGGCTCTATAATGGAATGTCAACTTGAATATAATTAAGAGCATTAATTATCCATCAAATACATAGATTAGTAATCTTTCTTTAAATGTAAATACATAAGAATTTTGTGCTGTGTATGTGAATGCCTCAAAAATAAAAGCTCTCCNCACTGCTAGTTTGATAAGGTCAGGAAACCACTGCTAGTTTGGTAAGGTCAGCCTATCCTGGGCTCTATAATGAAATGTCAACTTGAATATAATTAAGAGCATTAATTATCCATCAAATAGATAGATTAGTAATTTTTCTTTGAATGTAAATACATAAGAATTGTGTGCTGTGTATGTGAAGAAAAATTATTCCATATGGATCGGACACCGCATGCAAGCTGCATGCGGTGTCTGATCCTGACCGTAAATCAGGTGATCTACGGTCATGATGTATTTCGATGGGCCCCACCTAATTTTTTTTTTAAAAAAAAACGGAAATAATCTTGATCTACGGTCAGGATCGAGCACCGCATGCACGTATGTAATAATTTCTCGTATGTGAATGACTCAAAAATAAAAGATATCCAAAAAATATCTCAAGAAGAATAATTTATATTTTAATATTTTTTTAAATGTACTATAATTATATTCACAAAATATATTTAACTTGATCTATGATTATAATATTTTTAATTACATGTAGATATTTATATATATATATATATATATATATATATATATTTTCTTATAATAAATATCTTGCTATTTCTAGATTAACTACATATCAGAGCTAAAACATTTTATGTCATTTATAAATATATTTAAAAAATTATTTTTATTATTTATAATTTCTCCTAATAAAAATATGGCCAAGCATTCTAACCAAGTTTTTCCCCAACAGCTTAGTCGATGAAGCAGATCAAGCCTTTAAAAGTCAAAAGACATTTTGTTTTTTTTCTTGGAAATGCACTACAAATATTCCACGTGTCTGATTATTTTGTTTTCTTTTGCAGTGATATTTTAATTTATCTTTAGCCGCCTAACCCCATCAAAATCACTGACTTTCGACTACTTCTGATTTTTGGTATATATAAATAAAAATAATTAATTTATATTTACATATTTGACATCTAAGCTTCAATTAATTCTTACATATTTGTTGAAAAACCATCTCAAAATATATATTCTTAGAGGTATATTCTCATATATAATTTACAACTTTTCTTAAATATTTTGGGTGCTGTTATTATTTTATTTATATTTTATTTTAATTTTTGAAAATATATTTCATACTTTAAATGCATGTTAATTTAATTTTATTTTATTAAATATTATGNATCTAAGCTTCAATTAATTCTTACATATTTGTTGAAAAACCATCTCAAAATATATATTCTTAGAGGTATATTTTCATATATAATTTACAGCTTTTCTTAAATATTTTGGCTACTGTTATTATTTTATTTATATTTATATTTTAATTTTTGAAAATATAATCCATACTTTAAATGCATGTTAATTTTATTTTATTTTATTAAATTATTACCTAATTGGATTTATTTTGCGATTTTGAAGAGGAAAATGCCACTTCGACCTGAGGTGTTATAAGTCTAGTAGATGACACCTTCAGCTTCGAGATGTTGGCAACATGCATGACGTGCGGAGATTGAGCAGTAAAAGTAGAGAAATTATGCAAAAGATATTTTTGGGTATTTTAATATTTAAAAATAAAAAAGGATTTGCATGCATACCACGTAATTCTTACGTATTTACTTATCTAACTCTTTAACTTTCATATGTATTTATATAACACTTTTGTGTCAAATTTATTTCATAACATATGTAGGGGTGTAAACGAACTGAACACAAACGAACAGAGCTTGTGTTCGTGTTTGATTCGTTTGAAATTTAGTTTGTTTGAAATAAACTCGTGTTTGAAATTGTTCGTGAAGTCACTGTTCATGTTCGTTTCTTAACGAATGAGCCGAACACGAGCTGTTTGCGAACAATNAAACCAGCACAAAATTTATTGTTTTTGGGATTTTCTTCATTTTTGCTCTTCTTTCTCTACGCTTGAAGCATCGGCAAAATCCAATTCTCCACCTCTGAGATAAGTTCAGATATTCTGCAATAGGAGGAGGTCCGAAATTCAAAATTTATGGAGCAGCAGGAGGTCCGAAATTCAAAATTTCTGCAGTAGTAGGCGGTCCGGCGGCTAAGATTTGATCCAAGGCTCGGAAACTATAGTGAGAACTCCGGCAGCTAGAGGACTGAAAGGAGAGAGTTCTGGCAGCTAGCTCCTGCAGGGAAAGGGGTTTCAACGGCTAGAAACTGCGAAGGAAGGAGTTTTGGTGGCTAGGGCCTTGCAGGAGAGAGTTCCAGCGGCTAGGGCTTGCGGGAAAGAGTTCCAACGGCTAGGTCCTGCGAGGAGAGAGGTTTCGGTGGCTAGGGCCTGCAGAGAGAAAGATTGTTGGCTGCGGGGAATAATAAATTTCTGGCGGCAGGAGATCTTCTCCTCCGCCGGAGACTCCGGGGCTTGTTTCAAGGCTCTCTGACACCATGTCGGTTGGAGGCTTCGAGAATTTAGCGGAATAACTTTATTGATATGAAAGGGTATATAAATACAAGTTACATGATTCTAAAATAGGAAAGACATAACACCAATATCTCCAAGTTTACAATTAATCAATTTCTAATAAATACCCAGAAATAAAAAAATAAAAAAAAATAAGAAATNAAGAGGTAATGGGGAAACAAGGCTATGTAATTTCCAATCTTTCTTATCAAATAAGTTTTCATCCATTTTCTGATCAAGGAGAACATTGTATGATCCATAAAATGAGAAGATGAGATAGAAGGGATCAGAGTCCAACATAATTGAACCACTATGGAGATCACCAGTTTGAACCTCACAAGAATCCTTCACAAAAAAGTCTAAGGAGTCCTCTACTGAATTACATTTGATAGAATAATAATATTATCATTAGGGTGTATCACCAAATTAGATGTATTAGGAAAAGGGTCCGTAGTAATATAAGCAATATATAAATTATGAGATTTAATGTTTGTTGAGCTCGTGCTTGAGATTGTTGTGATTACTTGCATAATTGGAATTATCATGCAACATATATTCCTTCATACTCAGTTTACAACCATCTAGAACCAATGTTGGTTGCCACTTGAGATGAGGATGAAGGATAAAGCAGTCTTCAAGTAAGTGACTGTGGATTTTATAATGTGAACAAAATTGAAGAATGTTTTCATAAATACCTTTTGAAATTATCCATGCTTCTCAGAGCCTTTCCAAAATTCATCAGGCAGCTATTTGGAGATATTAATTTCCACTATAAACCTTGCAATGGAAGGTCTGGAAAAGGTTTTTGTAGCTTGGTTGGTATGTAACAGATGACCAATAAGGGAGGTCGCAACAAAAAGTACAAGATGATTCATCAAGTGGAGGCGGAAGTGAGGGAAAGATAGCTAGAATGAAATAATGGGGGATTCCTGGAAAATGTAAAAAATATGGTGTCAGTTTTAGCAAGTGCATTTAACAATTACTAATATAATATGTTATACAAGCAAAGACACGACTATATTCCATTTCATTTTCAAGTTGAATCAAATTATGTAAAGCCTCAAAAATACCCACAGTAAAATTACTAGTTAATTTCAAGTTATCAAGGAGGTCGCCACAAATCAAACTTACCCACAAGCGTGAAAGCAAAGGGAGAAACAAGAGCATCCACAGTGGCATCTTCCATAATCAAAGCAGGCTTACCATGTAACATGGAAGAGCGCAACTGCTACGAGCCAAACATATCAGGTAAATTAGCTAAGGCTTCCTTAAAGGAAATTGAGAGTTATTAGCAAAGAGAATAAAGGTCTTCTGAAGTTAAGGGGGTGTTTTCCTAAGTTGGGTGAGATGCCACAGAGAACATAGACACCATAAAATCTCCTTGTAATTGCAGAGAAGAGAGAACAGACGAGAAGGGTTTCTTATATTTTATTTTTTTTTTTCAATGAGGGTTTAACGCATATTTCAACTCAAATCAGGTTCAATTCATAGCTTATCTAAGTCCAATTCAGTCATCTAGTGACATTAGAAGGGGGTCATATGTCTCAATGAGATAAGAAATAAGCTAAGAAAAAACTAACTGAAAAATGAGTTTTAAAATTCTCTCTACTTCCTTTGTTCTCTTAATTCCCTCTGCTCTTTCTACTTTATTTGTTCCATCCAAGTAGGCTTTCACCTTAATGCCATCACCACTGTTGCATGCCTATCTCCTCTAGCCTTACCATCACCACCACCACCATTGCATGCAGGTGGTCCTACTTCTCCTGATTGCGGTGCATCAGACGACATTGGACACACCTTCTATATTACAACAAATACATTTTTATCAAATATTTTTTTAGAAAATAATAATATATTTTTTTCAGNCTTGGCTTAAGCAAATATGGAATGAAATCCATTAATTTGGGGATCCCTTGGTCCATGGCTCATTTGGGTGGTTGCATGGGGTTTGGCTTGGTCAATAGGGTCCAAAACTTGGCTGTGGTGGCCTTGCCTCGACCAATTTGACATGTCTAGGTCAATTTTGGTGCATGGGTCCAAGTGGGTGCAAATGACCAAGACTTGGGTTTGGGCTAGGCTAGCCATGTTAATTGGCCCGATTAATTGATGCATTTGTTATAGATGATTGTAATGAACATTTTTGGTGAAGGATTGAAAGGATTTTGAGTTCAATTGGAGGGTCAATTTGAAGGATTTTAGAATTTTGGTCAATTTGGGCATATTGGTCTAGGCTTGGTGTCTAAGTCCAAATTGATTGTTGAGAATAGTCTATAATAATGTGATGAAGAAGTTTCAACATTAATTGGGTGCCAATTTTGGGGTTAAGGCAATCAATTTGGTGGAATTTTGAGGTATGGCCAATTTTGGGCAAAATTGGGGATTTTTTGATTTGGGTTGAAATTAAATGAAATTGAGGCTTCACCAAGGCCAATTGAAGGTTAAGTTTGATTTTTCAGAGTGTTATGAAGAGTTTATGATGCAAATTGAGACCAATAGAGTAGGCCATGGGGTTCAAATTGGTGGAACCAAGTCATAGGGCCAAAATTGGGGGTTTGACTTGGATCAAAATTGGGCTCAAGGCATGGGCCAATTGAGCTTTTATTTAGTTTAGATTGGTCAAATGAAAGGTTAATTTGAGCTTAGAATTAAAATTGGGGGAAATTGGGACCAATTTAATGGACATTTGAGGTGGATTTGGGGAGATTGGACCTTTTAAGGGCAAGTTGGGGGTTCTGGACAAAGATGGTCAAATGGGTCAAATTGGGTTATGTAGTAGTTGAGAAAAATGAAATTAAGAAAATTTTGAAGGTTTTGGAAATTTTTGGGATTTTTTGGAATTTTTGGAAGTTTGGGCTAAGGACGGGCATTTTGGTAATTTGACAATTTTTGATAATTTTGGGTAATTTGGGTATTTTCAAAAGGTTTGAAATGACTTTTGAACAAATTTGGGTATTTTGTGTAAATTTGAGAATTTTTGTCAAATTTAGGGTTTCAAGGGTACTTAGGTAATTTGGGGAAGTTTATGGGTAAAAGGCCAAATTGGATATCTTTGGTAGAATTAGGGAGCTAACCATCATAAATGAGCTATGGACCAATGGAAACCCCATTTGGGTCTTCTATGTACAGGTCTTAGCTAAACCCTAGCCTAAGGCTAGTAGGTTTAGGGGACCATCTACATGAGTCTCCCAAAGGATTAAGGGATCAAAGTCAAGAAATTTTGGGTTTAGGGTACTGAGTGATTGTGAGTGAGGTGATTGAAGTGAGTACCTTAGCTCTAGACCAACACCCAAGATCAACCCTATGGTCAAACAGTCCTATAGGAACTCTTCTTGAGCTCCCTCATAATGACCCCGCCTACTAAGTGCTGGAGGTTAGGACCACTATGTGGAACTTCAAGTTGAGTAAAGAGGAGTTTAGAATTTCTAATGATGAGGGTTTCGTTTCTAGTTTTCTAGGAATAGTCGACAGGAAAGTCCTATGGCTAGACCCTAGGCTACTAAAGAGGAAAAACTAGACTTCAACCAAAAGTCAGGTCAACAATATTATGCAACTTGCAAAATGTAGTTTTGAGGCTTATAAGGATCTCAGAAGAGAAAATATTATTTTTCGGGTTTTATATCTTAAGGCAGATTTTAAGTCATTTCTTATGGTTTGGTTAAAATGGGTTATATTTGGATTTATTTTAGTTAATTTCAACATTTATCAAGTGAAATTTTAGTTTTAGTGTTTAGCTCAAGATTTAGTTAAACATAAACCAAGAACATGATTGACTGAAAAATGAGCTTAATAAGTCATACTTTGGCATCTTGATTTTTTTTAAATGATGTTTTGTGACTTTTCCTAATAAATAACAGCTTAGCCTATCCTGCATTTATTGAAACCAGGGTTTTATAGTTGTTAGGTGGTTTAGATGACAAACCTTTCAGGGAGGGTTGTAAGTGAATTGCTTTTTTGTTTTTCTTTTTCCTTTAGACTATGTTCGGATGCTTTACTTCTTTTGATGAATCTCACCATTAGTTTTAGGATTCAGAGATTTTCAACTAGCTACAACATAAATCCCCACCCTTCTAATCTTTATCATGATCATATGTCATGTGATAAGTCTAAAATTTCTAGTAAAATGTCAAATGAAATGTTAAATAAAAATTTTAATATCGATAAAGCCAAATAATGGGATAATTGAAAAGTCACTGAGGTTTCTTACTATCACTTCTCCTACTTTTCTTCCTTTAAGTTCTATGAACACGTGTTCCACCTAGGAGCTTTCTCGATTGATATTTCAATAATTAATCATTAAAACTAAACTTAGAAATTCTTGTAGATAAAACCCCAACACTAATCGGGAATTTTCTTTAAAAAATTTATTTCTTAAGATGTAATTTACGATAAATGCTTGTCCTTACAAAAAGTTTGAACCACAAATTAATATAAATCATATTTAGTCTTTGGATTAGATAGGGAATGATTTCTTGTTAAATTGTAGACCTTACAAATATTTAAAATTTCTTCATTTGAAAAAATCAACCGATTAAAAAATAATATTTATATCTTTCAAAAGAGTATATTATTGTTGATTTTATGCTCAATTATTTAAATAATTAAATGTTCAAATTTTGTTTGTCTTAAGCAAAACTTATAAAACCAATAAAATTTTTTGGTGACTCCATTGAGGAATTTTTTCTCGCTATCTTTAGTTGATGGTTTTGTCTTCATATGTTGGAAGTGTGTTTGTCTCCCATATGGACCAAATTACCTATTTTTGGATGTTATATCTTGCTAACTGTATTATTGGGCAAGTATAACCAACATAATTCCTCAATTTCGGAACCATTTGTTTAATCACCCTTAAAGGAATGAGTTCTAGAATCTTCAAATTATAAATAATGGAGCCCTCAAATAAATGAAATAAATCTCTGATCAAATAAAATGAAAAAAAAAAATCTCAAAATAAATTTTCTATAGTTTTACGACTTGGTCCTTCTTTCCCTTCCCAAATAAATTCACTTCTTTTAGGTTCACTTTTTCATGAAAACTTAACCATAAATTCCACCAACCTCGAAATTTTCTCCATCACAAAATTTCAAAAAAAAAAAAAAGAAATCCAAAAGACGAAGATAAAAAAAAAAAAAATTAAAGTTATGATGAAATGGTTAATTCTCCAAAAGTGCAAAATTTATTAGACAAGTTCAAATCCTCAATAGTCATTTTGAAAATCTTGACGATTAGAATGAAGCACTGAATTGAACTGATACTTTGATTTTTCAAATTTCAGAAATGTCTTCTCTCAAGTTAATCTTTTCATTTGTCGATGGAACTGAACCTTGCTCTCGGTAAAGATGCTTTGTCTCAAGGATTAATGATCAAGTTTAGAGCTATTTTCATACAAGTGGATGTAACTCTTAGAAGTATACCCTTCACATTATTGAAGTCAGATGCCGCAATTGTTATGGATCCATAAATTGAATTTGATCTGAAGTCACGCCACAAATTTTTTTCGCTGAAGAGGGTCCTGAGGGAGAAAATTCCTACTAATTAGTGATTATATCATCAAGAATGATATCAAGTCCGTTGTCATGTTCAAGACTGTTATTATTGGACATAAGTTTGTGACACTTGTTGTCACTAAGAATGTGGTTAATTCTATTTGATAAGTTTGTTGCTGTAAGTTCTATTATTGTTATTTTACTTGTGAAAGCAATTCTATCATCATCAAAAGATAATTTTGTTGAAGAAAAGGATTTTCACAAGTTGCCATCTATGTTCGAGATTAGGTCCATTTTTGTCTTGCATCGCTGCACCACATGCAATGAAGAAATAAGAATTAGACTACTCAAAAAATCAATAAAGATAAGACAGTTGAGTTTATCAAGCCTAAGAAAAAAATGAATGTTGAGGAGGGATTTAGTCTTCCTGAGACCTCCCATTTACTAGGAGAGAGTAGGTTTCACCTGTTGTCTCTCCCCCTGGGTGAGGAGGATGCTTGCAAGATAACTGTTACTCCATTCTGACCATTTTGCCACAACAAGATTAAAGAAAAGAATAAGAAATCTGCACTTTCAAGGGTTCAATATGTATCTGAGAAGCTTGCTCAAAAGGATAAATATTGTATTGCAAACATCTTACAAAGAATGGGGTGCGCAGTCTCCCACCTCATGAAGATGAAAATCCTAAATAAGGAGAGACTAGCTTTTATTCATCCAGAGCCTCGTAAGAAGAAGATCGGGAAGGTGGAAGTGCTTCTTTATTGATTTCTGCCAAGCTCTGCCTAACAGTTTCATTAGTTGTTTCTACCACTACCACCATTACTCATATTTCACCACCATCAAGGAAAGGATGGAGGAGATGTTGACCACTATGTTGGCATTCTAGAGTTTTCCTCTTGCAATGCAGGTTGCACCTGCCAAAATAAATTAGTCGTAAGTCATCCAGATCTTGGAAGATAATACAAGGACTATTGATGCTAGTTAAATTAGTCAATAAAAGAAAGGATCCACTGAAAGTCTGATTCTAGAAAAGATATCAAGTAATTTGTAGCGTGACAAGTGAAGGAAGCCCTAGCTCAATCAAAGGGCGGAACATTTATTCTAAAGGGTAAGTCATATCTAGAAGAGTTTGATGTTGTTCAATATCTGAAGAGTTTTTTGTTGTTTTTGTTTAAGACGTTTGATGGGAATGGAAACCCCCAACAACATGTTTCACATTTTTTGGCTAGTTGTAATGTAGGGGGTCAGTGATGCTCTTTTATTCTTGAAAGTTTGTCAATAGCTTATACAGTGTTGCTTTTGTTTGGTATGTGGAGCTTCCAAATGTTTCAATAAAGAACTTCAAAAAATTAGAGGACTTTTTGGTTAATTCCTTTGTTGGAGCTCAGCAACACATAACCATTAGTGATTTATTGGCAAAGAAACAAAATTTAGGGGAGATTTTGGTGGACATTTTCTTGCATTGGAAAAACATATGTATAAAGTGCAAGCTTCTACTTCAGAAGCAACACACTATAGAGATCCTATTAAAGAGAATTCATGAACTGGTAGCTTTTATATTTAAAAGGTAAGCAATAAGGATATTCAAAACCCTCCTAAGTAAAGCAATTAGACTTCAAGAGAAAGCAAAAAATAAAAATAAAACTCGATTTACATGGAAAAGGTAGACAAGCTAAAGCTTGTGATGTTGTTCAAGAAAAAGTCAATCAGGAACTGTTTAAGCAGTGGAAAAGGAGAAATAGTTGATGCAGATTCAAGCCAAGAAATAACATTAGTAGAGTTACCATCCATCTCAACCTAAGAAGTATCCTCAATCACAACCTTAATATGGTCATCAATCATCCTATGAGAGGTTCTATCTGTAAAACAAGACAACCTCCTACGATGACCCATTGTCTGGATAAATTTTATTCCTTCAAGATCAAAACCATATAGAAAATGTTTTGAAATTTGCTTAAGAAGCTAAAATTCAAGTTACCCAAAGAGGATGGAGGATGTTGGAAGGAAATATCATCCAAAGTACTGTATCTATCATTGAATGATCAACCAAATAATTGTTAGCAGCCCTCATCTCAGGTAGGTCATCTATTTCTCATATTATTACTTTATTCAAATTCCTTAGTGCCTTATTAGCCCAAACTAATGAGTAAGGTAAGTAGAATATCATATACTACTTGAGTTGTCAATTTATCCCAACTAAAAAATATTATTCTCTAATCAAGAAGCACTATTTCATTTTACTTTTAATGCTTAAAAATTAAGTCACTACGTGCTCTCTTCCTCTTGAGTTGAAATTAGAGGGGTCACAGCAACCACACTATCCATACCCCAAAATTAGCTTGATGATCAACTGACAAGGTGCAAACATATGAAGAAAATGTTGAGCACCTTGATCGGTTAAAAGGTGGGTCTGTCAAATGACTAGAGTGACTACAACTCTATATTAGAACCTTTAGTGACTTAGAATAGCAGAAGATTGTTAAGACTATGTGTAGGTTGTGAATGCAAGGGTGACAGAGCTTGATAAAAATAAAGATTTATTTGGACCTAAGGAGATGGATGAAAGATAAATGAAGAACCACTTTACAATTTGGATGTTTCTTTAAATATGAACAAAACTTTAAAGGTCATCCACCTAGCATCAACCGCAGTAGAAGATTTGATAACCTCCCTATGCTATTTAGATTTATAATTAAGAGGATTATTTTATGTCATATCTTACCCCTTTCAAGTACGCCAAATAACTTCATAGTCAACATTCATTAAAAAAAAATTACATCTTGACACAAAATGACCACCGAGATTTGAAATGACCTTTCAACATGATTTCTATTGTATACGATGTCATTTTGGATAAAAAAAGATTTGAATAACTAATCCTCTATCTTGAGGAAGAAACAAAAGCCAATCAATAGGAGCATTTCCTGCTCTAAGAATGTAAGACCATTGCACAATAATACAATTGAATGCTGAGGTATTTGTTCAATAAAAATGAAGATTTGCTATTGGGAAGTCATAAGATTATATATATATACACACACANTATATATATATATATATATGTATGTATGTATGTATGTATGTATGTATGTATGTATGTATGTAAGCATATGTATGTATGTATGTATGCATATGTATGTATGTATGTATGCATATGTATGTATGTATGTATGTAAGCATATGTATGTATGTATGTATGCATATGTATATATGTATGTATGCATATAGATATGTATGTATGTATGCATATAGATATGTATGTATGCATATAGATATGTATGTATGTATCATATAGATATGTATGTATGCATATAGATATGTATGTATGTATGCATATAGAGATGTATGTAT